>JAJIBD010027027.1:0-50230 GCA_021461705.1 Cryptotis parvus
CAGTTCTTCCTTTTTTTTTTTAATTTTTTTATTATACCACCGTGAAACACACAATTACAAAGGTGTTCATAATTGGTTCTTGGTAATACAGTATTCCAGCACCCATCCCTCCACCAGTGCCCCATTTCCACCACCAATGTACCCCTCCCTCCCGCCCCCACCCGCCTTAATAGCAGGTACCCCAGTTTCCTCTCTTTCTCTCTCTATCTCTCTCTGTCTCTGCATCTCTCTCCCTCTTATTTTACACATTATGGCTAGCCCTGCAGATATTTAGAGTTTATCACTTAAGTCTCTTTGTGTATATTCAGTGGTGAGTTTTAATCTGCCATTACCATTTCCCATATTTATTAAAACACTGGTATCTATATCCTATTAATGAATGCAGTCATTCTATATCTGTCCTTTTCCTTCTGACTAATTTCACTCAGCATGATAGACTCCATGTCCATCCATTTGCAGGTAAATTTCATAATTTCATCCTTTCTGACAGCCGCATAGTATTCCATAGTGTAGATGAACCACAGTTTCTTTAGCCAGTCCCTCTGTTCTCGGGCATTTAGGTTGTTTCCAGATTCTAGCTATAGTGAATAGCGCAGAGATGAATAAAGAAGTACAGATAGTGTTTCTGCTATGTGTTTTTCGGTCTCTAGGGTATATTCCCCAGGAGTGCTATTGCTGGATCAAATGGGAGCTCAATATCTAGCTTTCGGAGGAATGCCCATATTGTTTTCCAAAAGGGCTGGACCAGTCGGCACTCCCACCAGCAGTGGATGAGAGTCCTTTTTTCCCACATCCACGCCAGCACCGGTTGTTCTTGCTGTTTTGGATGTGTGCCAGTCTCTGTGGGGTGAGATGGTACCTCATTGTTGTTTTGATTTGCATCTCCCTGATGATTAAAGATGAAGAGCACTTTTTCATATGCCTTTTGGCCATTCGAATTTCTTCTTTTTGGAAGCTTCTGTTCATTTCTTCTCCCCATTTTTTGATGGGGTTGGCTGTTTTCTTCTTGTGGAGTGCTACCAGTGCCTGATATATTCTGGATATTAACCCCTTGTCAGATGGGTATTGGGTGAATATCCGTTCCCACTCTGTGGATTGTCTTTGTATCTTGGTCACCGTTTCTTTTGAGGTGCAGAAGCTTTTCAATTTTATATAATCCCATTTGTTTATCTTTGCTTCCATTTGCTTGGTCAGTGGTGTGTCGTCTTTAAAGATACTTTTCGTTTCGATGTCATAGAGCGTTTCTCCTATGTTTTCTTCGATGTACCTTATAGATTCATGTCTGATACCGAGATCTAGAATCCATTTTGATCTGACTTTGTGCATGGCGTTAGAAGGAGGTCTAAGTTCATTTTTTTACATGTAGCTGCCCAGTTTTTCCAGCACCACTTGTTGAAGAGGCTTCCTTTGCTCCACTTAATATTTTTTGCTCCTTTATCGAAGATTAAGTGGTTGTATATTTGTGAGTGCTTCAGGATACTCAGTTCTATTCCCTAGGTCTACGGGTCTGTCTCTATACCAATACCACACTGTCTTAATTACAACTGCTCCTCAAGTCAATCAACATAATACATCATAACAAAAAAGAAAAATAAAAACCATATGATCATATCAATAGATGCAGAGAAGGCATTTGACAAGATTCAACACCCGTTCATGATGAAAGCTCTCTGTAAAATGGGGATTGAAGGAACCTTCCTCAAGATAATCCAGGCCATCTACTACAAGCCCACACGCGAACATCATTCTTAATGGGGAAAAACTGAAAGCCTTCCCCTTAAGATCAGGAACAAGACAAGGCTGCCCACTCTCACCACTTCTATTCAATATAGTACTGGAAGTACTTGCCATAGCAATCAGGGAAGAAAAAGACATTAAGGGCATCCAGATAGGAAGGGAAGAAGCCAAGTTATCACTATTTGCAGATGACATGATATTATACCTGAAAACCCAAAACTCTCTACCAAGAGGCTCCTAGAAATAATACATTCTTACAGTAGAGTAGCAGGATACAAAATTAATACCCAAAAGTCAATGGCCTTCCTATATGCAAAACAGCGAAAGAGAAGAAAGGGACATTAAAGAAACTATCCCATTCACAATTGCACCGCAGAAAATCAAATACTTAGGAATCAGTCTGACAAAGAATGTAAAGGATCTCTACAAAGAAAACTACAAAACGTTACTTCAGGAAATAAAGAAGACCTGAGGAAATGGAGACACATTCCCTGCTCATGGATTGGAAGGATTAACATTATCAAAATGGTAATACTCCCTAGAGCTTTATACAGATTCAATGCGGTCCCTATAAAGATACCCATGATGTTCTTCAAAGAAATTGAACAAACACTCCTGGAAATTTGTATGGAATAATAAAACTCCACGAATAGCTAAAGCAATCCTTGGGAAAAAAGAAGATGGGGAGGTATCACTTTCCCCAACCTCAAGCTCTACTACAGTTCTTCCTTTAAAAATTAACCCTGTCCCTTAGAAGGAATAGTTCCTAGCTCATAGCTTCACTTCTGTTTCTCTTCTTTCTCTTAATTTTTGTTTCAGCATGGCCAATAGTCTAAATACCAAGCCATAAATCATTGGTATAAGCACAGAGAATTTTTAGTGATTTATTTAAGTTTACAGGTAAGCACAAATAACACAATAAGTCAGCAACAGGGGAAAATGCTGACGTTTAGTTAATTGCACAGGAAAAAAAAACAATTATTTGACTCTCTTCTTCCCCTCTGGCCCCATTGCACACAGACTGCTGACCTTATCTGTGCTTGCTAACTGAGTGCATTGTGAAAATCATAACTGGTCCTGAGTAAAGCAAGTGTTCAAGTGTTGCAATAGGTGGTGTGGGCCCTCCATGTTGTTTTTATCTATTATTTATTGTAAAAATAGTTTCAATGTTTATCTTTAAAATAGAAATCTGTTAATCGACCCACAAGACTCCAAGGTCCTAGCTTCTCCATCTCATTCTGACCCTTCTCTGCCGTTTCTGCCATACTCTTGTTTTCACCCCTATTTTATCTCCCATGTGCTATGCTTTCTGCTCAGGTAGTTTCCTGGTGATGCTCTTCCCACATACTTTAGTTTTACGGAAATATAACTTATTTATCTGGCGGTAATTCACTTAAAATACACAAATGACCTTTACTTAGTTTGCATATGCATAACAATATTTATATTTTTATTCTATATATAACAACAAATTCATAATAAATATATTTGAGAACATGTTCTTTTTGAATATTTTATTATAACCACCGTGAGATATACAATTACAAAGATGTTCATATATTGGGTTTCACTCATACAGTGTTCCAGCACCCATCCCTCCACCAGTGCCCATTTCCCACCACCAATGTCCCCCGATTTCCTCCCACCTCCCCTAGCCTACCTCTATGGCAGGCTCTTTATCTCTTTCTCTTTCTCTCTCTCTCTCTTTCACTCTTCCTTCCCTTACACATTGTGCATTACAATACATACATTAAGAGGTTGTCATGTGTATCTTTTTGCCTGTATTTAATGTTCAGTTCTAGGTTGGTATCAGCACTTTCGACAATTATTAGCACACTGTTCCATTATCTGTCTTGCCTAGCCTCTGATTCCCACAATTTGTGATAATTTCCATCTTTGACAAAACCTCCTGATCCACGATTCGCCTGACCTTGGATATTAGTATCAAAATATGTATCTATATATATAGTCTAGATAATATTTATGCCATGCAAATAAAGCAGTCATTCCATATCTGTCTTTTTCCTTCTGGCTAATTTCATTCAACATGATCTTCTCTATGCCCATACATTTATAGGCAAATTTCATAACTTCATTTTTCCTAACAGCTGCATAGTATACCATTGTATAGATGTGTCAAACTTTCTTTATCCAGTCATCAGTTCTCGGGCACACTGATTGTTTCCAGATTCTGGCTATCGTGAATAGTGCTGCTATGAAAATAAAAGTGCAGATGGTGTTTCCTCTGTATGTTTTTGGCTTCCCAGGGTATATTCCCAGGAGTGGTATGGCTGGGTCAAATGGGAGCTCAATTTCTAGTTTTTGGAGGAATGTCCATATTGTTTTCCAGAAAGTTGTACCAGTCAACATTCCCACCAACAATGGATGAGAGCCCCTTTTTCCCCGCATCCACGCCAGCAATTGTTCTTGCTCTTTTGGATATGTGCCAGTCTCTGTGGTGTGAGATGATATCTCATTGTTGTTTTGATTTGCATCTCTCTGATGATTAGTGATGATGAGCATTTTTCATATGTCTTTTGGCCATTTGAATTTCTTCCTTGCTGAAGGTTTCTGTTCATTTCTTCTCCCCATTTTTTTGATGGTGTTGGTTGTTTTCTTCTTGTAAAGTTCTACCAGTGCCTGATATATCCTAGATATTAACCCCTTCTTAGAGGGGTATTGGGTGAATTTTCTTTCCCATTCTGTGGACTGTCACCCCCCCCCCGCCTTTTTTTGTATCTTGGTCACTGTTTCTTTTGAGCTGCAGAAGCTTTCTAGTTTTATGTAGTCATATATGTTTATCTTTTCTTTTAGTTGCTTTGTTATTGGTGTTTCACCTTTGAAGATGCCTTTAGCTTCAATGTCATGGAGAGTTTTTCCTATATTTTCTTCAATGTACTTTATGGATTCAGGTCTGATATTGAGATCTTTAATCCATTTTGATCTGATTTTTGTGCATGGTGAGAACATGTTCTTCATTCCAAAAATAAATCTTTTTTTTTTCTTATTCTGAGCACTTAATATAAAATGGAATTATAAAATGTGTAGTACCTTAGTCCTAATTTTTTTCTTAGCATTATTTTTAAATAGATGTCTCTTTGTTTATAGTAATATGACTATTAATGTTAAAGGCTGATAATGTTGCATCATGATATGCATCATCACAGTGCTGATATCTTCTCACTATTTTCTCTAAGTCTTTTCTGATCTACGACCCATCTTCTTGCATGTCAGGCTCAGTTCTGTTGTTTTCATTGGTCATTGCCTATTCCTTTTTATTTGTTTCCCTATATTCCACATGAGTGAAGTCACCAGTACTTACTTGTCACAAACACAACACACACACACACACACACACACACACACACACATAGTTCCGTATGCACTCATTTGTTGTACACTTGGGCTGTTTACAGATTTTGTCTATTATAAATGGTCTCTAGTTTATTTAATTTTGAATAGGGGTGTTCTGGAGGTCATATGCCACTGGGATCAAATCCAGGGTCTCAAAAATGTTTAGTAGGAAAAAGAAGGGAAAAGATTGCTTAGTGTGTTGTCTAGTATTTGGAGCTATCTCCCTTGCATGTTTTAAAGACTTAGTGACCTTACAGGAAGTGTATCAAATGAACTTCATAGTATGCAGTTCATTTGCCATGCATATGAACTACATAGTTCAATTTCTAGTACTCATATGGTTTCCCAAGTATTGCCAACATCGATCCATGAGTGCAGAGTAATGAATAATCCTAGATAACTGTCAGGTGTGACTCCAAAATTTTCCAAAATTAAATTAATAAAGTTCTTCTATATTATAGTACATATCAGTTGTTTTTCTTATAGATGAGTAATATTAATTTATATGGATATGCCATAGTTTATTCTCCATTTATTAGAGAGACTTGTGGGATGTTTCCCTTTAATATACCATGAATAATGCAAAAATGAACATTTCAGTAAAGGTTTTCACATAGGACAGGCTATTATTATAATTTCTCCTGAGCCTCAGAATGGAATTGCTAAATCATATCATAACTTTATAATTAATCACTTAAATACCTCTAGACTAGTTCCCAAAGCAGCTGCACTATTTTAAATTTACTTTGACAATGTATACGAAATTCTAATTTTTATAATTAGAACTTGTTAGTCTAATATAACCTTTTTATTTCAAATATAACCAAGGTATATTTGACTATACCTTGTTATATACCAAAATTTGTTATTGCAGTCTTATTGTCTCTCTTTTATTATACCAAATCAAGTGGGTATGAAATCACATTATGTATTTTTTTTATTTGTTCCCTTGGGAATTTCTACTCATTTTCAAGCACTAACTTTAAAATCATATTCATGGGGGGGAACCTTTGACAATCCAAAGACTAACTCAAGACTACTTGTTAAAAATCTTTTTTTCTGTCATTGGGTGTTTCCCCGCTCTCTTCTCAGTCTCTAGCCAATGTGTAAACTACAGACCTTCTTGTCAAAAATGTGTTGAATAACTATTGCAATATCATGAGAAAATGTACATATTGTTTTAAAATAACCTATAACCAAATTAGTATGATAATTTGTTAAACTATTTTTTATTTTCAGCATCCCTACAGATCAGATTAATGATAAATATTTTACTATCTTTGTCAAGAAAGGATGGTCATTATAATGAAAGTAACAATGAATGCTTTTATTTTCATGAATTTTAATGAAGATATATACTTCTGTTTAATTAAAACAAGGAGAAATCTAAGTTTTCACAAATAAAATTACATGAACTCTAAAATTACTCTAAAATAATAGGAAAAAAGGACTATGCTTCTGAGATATAAGGAGCTTAAGGGAATGGACTTTCTAGCTTTGATTGTCAACTAGATTATACCTTAAAAATTTCAATTCGGTAGGTATGAAATAAGGCCTTAAGATAAACTTTATTATCCAGATCAGTGGTGATTCTAATGCTAGGACCTTTACTTTACTTTACTTTAGAATAAAGCAGGTTTTTCTCCTTTGTAGTCTCATTATTTAACAGAAACTAGTTATTATAAAAATTAATAAAATCAATCACTGTGATTAGAAACAGATTTGGATCCATGGCCTGCATTTACTAGCTGTATGACTTTAGGACAAGCAATTTAATCTTTTTAAATCATTTTGTTTTTATCTCTAAGTGGAAAGAGGACATTAAAGTGCCTACATTATAGAGTGAATAAGAACATTAGATTAAATGATGCATGAAACAATAATTCACACCCAAGAAATGCTCCAAAAAGTTAGTTGTTAATATAATCAATTATTATCATATTATCTAAATTATAAGTGAATATAGTCAACAAATCTGTTCACAATAAATTCTTCCCAGGCATAAGTCTGTAAGTTTACCTCAGTGACTTTACCAGCATTGTTAATTTTCTAGTAGACAGTGTTGATGTCGGTAAGCTTCATTCATGTCTGTTTTAATGTGCCACTCTGATATTTGAGGAACAATTTAGTCATTTCTGAGGAAGTAAAATCTTGGCTCCAATTTTGAAATATAATTTGCATCCACTTCGCAAGGTGAGCTCATTCGCCTGATCTAATGCATCTTCCTTAGATGTTATTTGTTGAGCAGTAAGTTTCTCTTTTCTCTAGTGAGCATCACTATATTTGCTCGAGCAGGCACCAGTAACATCTCCATATGTCCTGTCTCATGCTAGTAGAGCCCAAGGGCATCTGTTTGCTCCAGGAACATAAAGAGCCTCAAACCGTTCCATCAGATCATGGGAATGAGGTCTATAATTGTTACTGGTATTTGTCATATCAAATACGACATGGGTAGCTTGCCAGGCTCTGCTGTGCAGGTGGCATACTCTTGTAGTCATCTCTGATCTCCAGCATTTATTGATGAACCAACCACGTGAGCCGGGCTGTGATAGGCTCTTCTGCTGGGTGGAGTTCTGATGAGAGGGATGTCTGAATGTGGAAAATGGCGGCCCTCATGGAGTGGGGTCGCCTGGCTTCTACGAGGCTCTGCTAGGGTGGCGGGCCAGGGCTAGAACCTGCCTAGGTGCTTCATGAGTGGCTGGCTACAGGGAGAGCCGGTAGCAGCTCTGCCCCATGTCTGTGAGTCTCTGAATCAGCACACCTGGGCCAGACTTGAAAAAAGACTGCTGCAGGGTGGGTCTCTGTGAGCTGGGCTGTGATAGGCTCTTCAGCTGGGTGGAGTTCTGACGAAAGGAACATCCGGATGTGGAAAATGGCAGCCCTCATGGAAGTGGGGGTTATCTGGCTTATTGTGACGCTCTGCTGAGGTGGCGGGCCAAGGCTAGAACCCGCCATCCCTCCTGGGTGCCTCCTAAGCGGCTGGACACAGGGAGAGCCAGTAGCAACTTTGCCCCATGTCTGTGAGTCTCTAGTGAGTAATACATTAAATCTGGGTGATTGTGCTGATAGAATTCACTCTGTAAAATAGTTCTGAGAGTTCCATCAAATAAGGACTAAGGCCTTTTTACAAAAACAAGAATGTTCATTCAACAGAGCATTGAACATAGATAGGCAAAGGGATATACACGATGACCCCTAAATGTATGTATTGTAAGCCACAATGTGTAAAGAACAGAGAAAGAAAGAGAGAGAGAGAGGGAAGAGGAAAAGTGCCTGCCATAGAGGCAGCCTGGGGAGTGGGGAGGGATCTGGGCACATTGGTGGTATGAAATGTGCACTGGTGGAGGGATGGGTGCTGAAACAGTATTACTAAAAAGTCAATCATGAACAGCTTTGTAATTGTATATCTCACGGTGGTATAGTAAGATTTTTTTTAAATAAAGAATGCTCATTCCATAACTGGGCAGAAGATTCAAGGGCTTGAAGGCATGCAGGAGATACAAGTTTTATCCCTGGCATCACATGGTACCCAGAGCAGAACAGAGAAGGATCCCTGAGAACCAGTTCAGAAACGGCTCCCAAGCACAGCACTGGGAGTCATTTTATCCCACCCTCCAAACAACAAAAATTATAGTGATAAAATTCTTTGCTACTAACAGACATTTGTCCATTACTATTCAATTCTTATTTACTGAGTGGTCCAACAAATACTGACATCAATTTATGATGACAAATAAAATGTATAACTGGACAGTCATGGATAGAAGAGTGGAGAAAGAAACAAAAAGCAAATACATAATGAAGACAGTGTATCTGGTGATGAAGACTGAATACATCAGGCAAGGTGGTATGATAGGAAAAAATAAAGGGAAAATAGCTATTTTAGATCATTTATCAGAAAAGGTTCTTGAAGAAGATGGTATTGGAGAGAATACAAGAATGACAAAAAAGGAGCCAGACAGGGGAACATGAGCAAACAGGCTGATAGGAAAAG
This sequence comes from Cryptotis parvus, assembly GCA_021461705.1. Classification (NCBI taxonomy): domain Eukaryota; kingdom Metazoa; phylum Chordata; class Mammalia; order Eulipotyphla; family Soricidae; genus Cryptotis; species Cryptotis parvus. The sequence goes on from JAJIBD010027027.1 coordinate 9,086, forward strand.
AGAAGGATCAGTGAAGGATCCTTAGGTCAGGGCCACAAAAATGAACCCTCATATTAGGCTCATGGCTCACATCAAGGAGTCAGATTAGAGGACAGATTCCTTTTCTCCTTTCTCCACTCTCTTTAAAGTACCTAAGCATTGTGAGTCCTAATAACATGACATGTCACAGCATTATATCTTTGTCCCATTTCCAGCTATGATGTCATTTTTTAATGGATTGTTTCATAAGTATGATGTAAAAAATTCTTATATTGCCTCTCCCTTTGGTTTAGAGCATGGGGCATCTGGTTTCTGTTTCATAGTATTTTAAACAGTCTTTTCTTCAATCCTGTCCTACAGGTTGCACCAGGTGACCTTTGAGGTGCCTACATGTGAGGGAAAAGGGCGGCAGAAGCTGGCACTGATCGGGGCGCTCCTCATCCTCAGCAGAGTTCTTTGTCACCGTGGCTGTCTTTGCCTTCCTCTACTCCTTGGCTGCTACAGTCGTTTACATTTTCTTCCAGAACAAGTATCGGGAAAACAACCGAGGTCCACTCATTGTAAGTTGTTTGCTTCTGAAATAATTCTTTCTGTCCCCTCTAATTTTGTTTTCCAGTCCTTTCAAAGCTCTGAAGTGACCCATGTCCTTGAGAATGCTTTTAGAGAAAATTGCATCCTTTTTCACCATAGCTCTTGTTTCTAAAATAAAGCCAAGATTGTCTGAATTTCTTTGATACTCTTGTGATAGAAAGGTATCACAAGCATTGCTAAAAACTCTATTAAAATCAATGGCTAGAAATCTACACTAGTTCAAAGAAGGAAGAGTGAGATTAGGCACAGGTTTATTTATATTGCCAACATTATGGAGCCAACCATTCATTTTGCTTACTGGTTATTTATTCAGTGTGACTTGTGCTCATCTAAAGTGTATTTCTCCTTTAGTATAAAACTGGTTTGGTGTAGAACTATATAGAGATAGATTTCTTTATCTGAATTTACTCTCCTCTCTATCTCTCTCTCCCTTCTTTCTGTTTCTCCACCACCTCCAGCCCCATCCCTGAAAGTCTATCACCATTTTCCTTTCCTCAATGATTTGCACCCTCTTACTAGGCAAAGCAGTGTAGATTGGTTGGTGTATCCAGAGCACAAACCTAAGGCATATAAATATGCAAATTCTTAGGAAAATAAAATTTGAATTTCTAAACCTTTGTATGTACGTTTGCCTAAAATTGATCTTCCTGAGAAGTTCTGGTATCTGACAATATTTTGCTGTCTTTAATTTTGTTGAATTTTTTTTTAGTGCTAACATTATCATCCTTATTATTATTATCTTCATAGATTAAGGCCACACCCAGCACTGCTCAGGGTCTACTCTCAAATCCTGTGCTGGGCTGGTGGGGGACAGGGTTGCCACTGGCAGTCCTTAAGGGACCACAGAGTGCAGGGAATCAAGAAAGAGCATCTTATGCAGAGCATGCCTTCAGATACTCAGGCTATTGAGCTGGTATTTCAGTTCTTGTTATATTGAAGCACTAAGGCCATAGATAAATAATTTAAATTTATACACATATTATTTTTACAAATAAATCTAATAGTATTATCAATAAAATGATTTATAGTATAAAATAGTTGACTATATATCTATGAGGGAAGATTAAATATAGTTTAAGTTCAAATGGAATGGGTAAATTTTTCAACACTTAAAGGGAATATTTTTCTTAAAATTTTTATTAGGTGATAGTGTCAAAATACTACATTGAATTTTTTAAATGCATATAATGAGTATCTTTTAAAAATATTGACACTTCTTCCAGGAGTTATTTTTTGCAACTCCTTTAAACTTACAATATAAGCTAAACTGCATGTAAACTTTATGCAAGTACAAACAAGCTTGGAAGCTATTTTAGGATCTATATGAGTAAAGTAATTTTTATAGATCTCTAATCTATTCTGACTTTAGAGACCTGAATCTTAAGCACATTTTGAAGAGTAATTCAGACAAAGCCCTATTTATAGAATTTAAGTTTAAAAAGGCTAGGGGAAAGTCATATTTTTCACTTCTTTATATAATATGTTTAATAAAGAAGAGTAATGAACAGAACTCAAACCTATGGCCAGATTCTTTTCCTGTTTGCTTCTCAAATTAGATTCAAAAATTTATAACAGTCACTAACTTCGGCTCTTTCCTTCTGTGGTATGCACATAAATATACAAAATACATTAGTATACTGATTCCAAAATTCCAACATGCACTTATCTGTTCCTGAACACACAGAGATGCTCTGACAGAATTATTGAGATAGAGGAGATCACACAGATTCATAAAGGAGCTGACTCAGCTAGCTTGCTCATAAAAGTTTATTTTGTTATATAAAACTAATTTCTTCTTATGTGAAATAATCTTGTGAGGAAACAGTATTTCATCACTGTGTAAATAGTCTCTCCCCTTCAAGCAGGATATAATAAAGTCCTGAATTGCATACTACACTGGAAAGGGTTTTTATTACATCGTGTAATGGGAGGGGTGGGGAGATACTTCTCATGATGAAAAACAAAAGGGTCCTTGGTGAAACTTCTGTGATATTAAAAACTGATGTACTCATTACTTAGACGATTAGAGTTAATTTTAAAATGATCCCTGAGCCCTAAGAGTCACAGAAGCTAAATAAATGTAGAGGATCAGCAGAATACCTTGGTAGTTTGTGGGGCAAACCTAGTCTATTCAAACGCACCACAAGAAGGCACTGATGGAAAGGAGGAAAAGGGTGGACTCTTGTACCAGCCCTTAATTGTGAAGAATTTTTTTTTTTTTTTTGGGTCAAACCCAACAATGCTGAGTTACTCTTTGCTCTATTCAGGAATTACTCTTGGCAGTGCTCGGGGGACCATACAGGATGCTGGGGATCCAACCCAGTAGGCCGCATGCAAAGCACATGGCCTACCCGCTGTACTATTGCTCCAGCCCATGAAGAAAGTTTTTTAAGAAAATCCAGAGTGTGAACACTATCTCAGGAAGATGGTATATACCTAAGAAGACTTTTAGTATTAGAAACATTTGCCAAACAGTAATCGTACTAGTTTAAAAGTATTCATAATTACTGATCATCATTGCTTGGACAACTCTGTTCTTGTTACTGTCTATTCTTTGTTCTAATTCTGTTTTTCTTTTCAAACATTTTAGTGTGTTTCATAATTTGGTATTATCTAAAATAGTTTTAATCTAATAAAAACACTATATTATAATGAGATACACTAATTCAAGCCATCAAAATAAATCAAGTATTAATTTTAGTTAGTGAACAATCAAAAATTAATAATTTCCTATTTCTAATGTCCTCAAAAAGAGACATTAGACACTGTGCCTGAGTAACCTCAGAGGGCAGGAAGTTAAAAGGATACATGCTGGTGATGAAATTGGTAATAACAATGACCTAGATTGCTCTTCATTGGGTTTCTAACATTTCTTAACTTATTTAATGCTCATGGCAACTGTGATCTATTTTATTATTCATAATTTTTAGAGGAAGAAAGGGGAAAACCAGAGTGCCAAAATCTCCCAGGTCCCATCAGTTATAATCAAAAGGTAGAGTTTCCAAGTTCCTGGTAGACAATGTATATGAAATTAAAGGGGTACAAATTAGATAAATGATTAAACTACTATATAGCTCCTATATTATAAATAAAGAAATGTAACCATATAAATCCCAGACCTTTAAGGTTATTTGAATTTCATAGAAAATATTTTCATTGACCTTCAAACTCAATTTGAAGTTAAAGAATTGGTCATCGATCCATGTCTACAACAATTGAAAGTTCCGCCTGTCCTGCAGTTGATCCTGTTGCATATGGAAGATGTCAGTGATTGAAAACACAAGCTTTAAAAATGCCCAGGATCAATGCATATCATAAGTCATACTAATTTCTATGCATTTGCAAACAGTTGTGAGAAATTTTGACAGACTAAGGGCAAGCTTATCAGCGGATACTTTAAATTTTTTCTTTTATTTTACTGACTCTGCTTGGAAAGATTGTATACCTTTAAGTAAAAATGAGACACAAATGTCTTTAGAAGTAACATAATGATGCTGAGTGAAACAATAGGGAGAAAAATGGGAATAAAAAAAATCAGCCAGCTACCGCATGTTACTACAGCAAATGCCTTCTTGTGTAGATGAATAAATATCAATTCTCAGAAAGTAGAAATGGTCATTTGAACAGTGTATGATTGCAGAATTGGAATGTCACATCTGGTTATATCATTTTACCATATTCCTTAGTGTACAGTTCAAAAGCCAATCCACTGCCTTTATTTCTGTAGCAGGATATCATGAGCCTTTTTCTGATCTCATGTCAAATAGTGACAGTTACTACAATCAGATTGTTTTCATTAATGTAGATATAAATAATAACTTATAAGGCTGAGAGAGTACTAAAAATGAGTGTACAGTAAATGCCAGCCTGCATTTGGCATATCCATGTCATAAGAAGTTGAGTTAAGGTAACTACTCTATATATTAAGGAAAATCAGTGACCACCTTGAGATCTTTGTAAAAGGAAAGAGCAATAAAGGAAAACAAATGGACCAAACTAGTTTATTGGACTAGATATCATTCACCACTGCCGAAAGCAGTACAATTAGGTCTCACATTTATTTTATGCCCAGTGCATTCTTAAATCTTCATATTTCCTACCACCTCAATTCAATCCTAAGCAGTTACAATCAGTTCCATTCTATGGATTCAATTTTGCTCCTTTTTATTAACTACCAGGTATCAGAGAATGAATCCCTGAGATATTCTTGCTTGTTACCAGAGAAGTAATTAATGGTAGTGTATACTCAAATTCAGAATCTATTGAGCCTAAGGGTAGAGATTAAGCCATAAAATCATGTATTTTATTCACCTGCATGGTCTATTATGTTATATGTCTGTCTATCTATCTGTCTGCCTGCCTGTCTGTCTGTCTATCTATCTATGTATCTAACTATCTACCTACCTATCCAGCTACCTACCTACCTAACTACCTACATAACCAGCTACCTACCTACCTACCTATCACCTACCTACCTACCTATCTATCTATCTTAAATTATAAAAGTTGGAATCCTCTTACTTCTTCTGTAGAATGAAGTTAATAAATAAGTCATATTTATTAACCCTCTGAAAGAGAGGCAGAGTTAACGCCTGCAAGGTGTGTGCAAAAGCACACAGTACATAACACAGGCTTAATTTGAACACAGGTTCCTATTAAACACATGTTTAATAGGAACACAGTTTTTCTTAAGGGACCTCATCGCAGAGCCAGGTTTGCAAAAACACAGTTTTCTGAATGACCAGCCATGTCTTTGCTGGACTATAACCAGAGATGGATCAGAGTGCAATCTGAGCTGAGTTATAAGTTGCTGAGGAAAATACTCTTTTCTTTTTCTTCGTTGTTCCTTCCTCTTACCTCTTATGCCTTTCCCTCCTCCTTTCCCTCCCTTTGTCTTCTCTTACATTTTATTATATTGGCTTCATTTCATATCTAAATGAACTTCATTATAGTAGGTTGTAAGTATTTCCCACAGGCCAAGCAAATGTGTATATGTGGATGAATCAAAAGCATCAATTCAGGTGAGGAAGATTGTCTAGTAATTATGATTCTCCTGAAACATGACCTGCTAGAGGAATATAAGTGGTTCTTGGAAATCTAAACAAAGTGTAACTGCCTAAAACTCAGAGCTCTTCCTTCCCAGGTACCATTGAACTAATAACATTAAAGAAAACTTGAATGCATTTGGCAGAGCACAAGAATGGAGGAGATGGATTTGAATTTTTGTCCTAGATATAATGTATTTGATGCTAAAAAGCGAAAGCACCATTTGTCACCCCCAAGGTATATAAGTATGTAACTTGTTAGTGGTAGAATTGCCTCTCTGAATCTAATGTTCTGAGATGTAATGTGTACGTATGTGTGAGTCTATTTTAAACATCCTTAGTATTTGATACAAGAGTTGATATTAACAAAGATATGTGAAACTAACCTTAAGTAAACTCTTATCTAAATTCTAACACATTTTACATCAACAAATACATTTTCCAGAATTAACACAGATAAATACAAAATAAATTAATCTACTTAAAATATCCAACATAACATTTACACATATTTGATCAGATTTTACAACCTCAGCTTTTCCCCAGCCTCTTATGATTAGCAGATTCTTCATTTCAATTTAAATGAGGGTTTATTCTGTCTGTATTTGGTACCTTGTTCTTGCAGTTAACTAGTGAAATAAAGAGATAAGCTAAGCCTACACCTTAATAAAGGCAGAGAACTGGTTAAAGGATTCGTGTAATTCTCCAGGTGCCCAGAATTCTTCTCAGTCATTATTAGAGTCAGTGTCTTTTGAGGGTACAGAGGGTTGCTTGAACACTATCCATTTTGATCACATTTCCGTACATTCAAAGTTAGAAAAATCAGCTCCTAGTAGAAACTTGGCAAAGCCTTGAGGTATATTTTCTGTGTATTTTTCTTTAAAATAACATGAAATGGGAAAAGCATGTACTTTGCCCTGCACTCCCAGAAGTGACTTTCAACTCTGTGTGTGATGTGTGTTGGTAAGTAGTTTGTATATACCCACTTGCTTTTCAGCCTTTGAGTCCATTGAGACCCCAAAGTACAGGCTACATTAAAAAGCACAGTAGAGTATATAGGTTTGATAATAATATAAGGCTGATGAAAATAATAGCTTACATTAAGAATCTCCTGCTAATGTTCTAACAGCTTCATATTCAATCTGACCAACAACTTTATAGGCTAGGACTATTATCACGACTTTACAGGTGAGGACACAAAGCAAGAGATAAAAATTAAGGTAAGTCATACATTTGAGAGATGGTGGTGCAGAGATTCCGATTCATATAGTCTGGATAAGAAGTCTCAATTCTTTTCTTTTTAAATTCTTAAATATTGACTATTTGCATGTCCCCTTCAAATAGCCCTCATAGTCTGCAAAAAAAACACATTTTTCAGTGGTTGGTAAGAGTTTTGGTATCACTGGCACCTAATGGTGGAAACCAGGAAGGCTTCTGAGCACCCTACAGTGTTCATAACAGCTTCACAGCAAAAGAAATAACCAGATGAAAAGGTCATTATACTGAGGCAGAGAGATGCAGATATCAACAGGCAGCAGTGGTAGAGCACCAATAGTGTCCTTAGGCACTGCACAGTGCTTTTCATGTCTCCAATTTAAATCTTTACACTAAATTTTTGAGTTAGATCTTATAATTCCCAATCATAAGCTATAGAAACTTAGATGGAGGAAGTTTTAAGAGACTTGTCATAGGTTACTCATTCCCAGAGGCATTAAGATCTCTCTGAATTCAACTCAGAAGTACCTTATTTTAATCTGAATTATTTCACTCTTAGAAAACACTCTCACTGTGCCAGTTTCCCTTCGTCTGTGAACCTCACTGCTGGCCCTTGGTTACCTCCATTCCTCTTCGTCTAATTAACTGACCAGAGAATAAAATGGTGCCAGCACCAATTCTTTAACCAACATTTTGGTGTTTCCCATGAAATTTTTTCTTATATTTCCACCAGAAGATTTTAATAATGTTCATACATTCTACTGACTAATTATGAGATCTGAGTTTGAATATTCTAAATAACTTGGAGCAAAAATTAAATTCATGTTATTTGAGACCACACCCCACAACATTTGTTATAAAGTTGACAAAAATATCATCCAATTTAACTAATAGACATCCACAATAATAATTTGTCTTATCTTGATTTTTCCTTACTCGCAGATACTGTAAGAAAAGCACCCAGCTTTATTTGATCAAAGAAAATTTAATGTCGTGTTTGCATTTTCATTACAAGATTAGCTTTCTTTTGTCTATTTAAGCCCTCCTAGTCCTTGGTACTATGCTAGGCACCAAATACACATAACAGAATAAGACCTACCTTTTTGTCTCAAGTTGCTTTTCTTATTCTTGTTACCCTTGAACACAAAATCTGGGATGGGGACATATGAATAGTCAGTAGTTAAGAATTTAAAAAGAAAAGAATTGAGACTTCTTATCTAGACTATATGAATCGAAATCTCTGCACCACCATCTCTCAAATGTGTGACTTACCTTCACTTTTATCTCTTGATTTATGTCCTCACCTGTAAAGTAGTGATAATATTCCTAACCTATAAAGTTATTGGTCAGATTGAATATGAAGCTGTTAGAACATTAGCAGGAGATTCTTAATGTAAGCTATTATTTTCATCAGCCTTATATTATTATCAAACCTAAATACCCTACTGTGCTTTTTATTGTAGCCTGTACTTTGGGGTTTCAATGAACTCAAAGGCTGAAAAACAAGTGGATATATACAAATCCACTGACTACTGTCGGGAACACCGCCGGGGTCCCCGACAGTGTCACGACTGAGGTTGTCTTCTACCTCCGAGGATGCCGGGAGAACAGATGAAAACTCACGAGTCCGGTGCAGTTCCAAAAATGGCTTTTAATGGTACAAAAAGCTCTTCCACAGCACTCCGATATAATGAACAAACTTTAGCTCTGGTCTGAACTTAGACCATACAAAAGAGCCTAAGTCTCCCACCAAAAGAGAGAGGATCTCACCCGTGCTGAGTCCTACCCAGAAGAAGGAGCAAAAGGCCAAGAGAGAAAAAGCCAAAAACCAAAAGCCACAGGAGCCAAAGCTGAAGGCTGAGGAACCAAAAGGCAAAGGTGAAGGGGCCTCAAGTCAGCCCCTTATATACACCAAAGTAATCCAATCGGGAGGTTGTCATGTCAACAAAGAACCCTAAACAGAGTGTAGTGCCACACCTTATTGCAGGTATAAACAAAGGGTATGCCAAGGACTAAGGAGATTATCACTTATGTAAAACACTGGGAGAGAGAGAGGGCTGATATAAAGTAATACATCTTAACTTCATGAGCTTCATGTAATCTGAGATGGTACCCACAAGGTTCTTATTATTATTATCTGCACCAGGGTGATTCTGGGTATCTTGTTCTCGTGTACTGAAAGGGTCACTCTTGCCTGCTTAGAGCAAATTAGTATGATCCTTCCTATAGTCTTCCTATAGTCTCAACGTAGCCAGGGTGGTAGTCTCCTGGTAAATTCTAACTGTCCCATGTTGGGTGCAGTGGGTATAAAGAAGAACTGTGCCCAATCTAGAAAACATAGGAAGTCTTAGTAGATGTATAAGTCAGAAGTTATTCAATCAAGGTGACTTCTGTAACTGCCACACCCTCTAGCAGTGTTTACATAGAAGAGAGGTCTCATTAGAATGAACCTTGACTTAAGTAGATTAAGCTGGGAGTGGGCAAAACAACAAAACTCCCAGAATAGCTAAATCTGTCCTCCAACAGACTACTATTTGCAGAAATGTTTTGGAGGTTTTTTGATACACTGTTAGCATGAAAACTTCTCCTATTTTTATTTTGAGCCTTCAAATTCAGCATAAGCACCTGACATTGCATGTGATAGGGTATCACAGTACTCCATTATCAGGTTACCTCCCTTCATCTCTTCTGTTCCCATCATGGCTTACAGACCTCATCTTTTTGGGAAAGAGGTGAAAGAACACAACCCCATTGCATTAATAAAGCCCCAGAGAACAGGAACCCAAATCCCGCATCAGTTTGCATCAGATCTGAAAATAATACAGAGTGAAGAGTACTATTGTGTAAAGGAAAGACTTGGAGATCTCATTATTTGGAGGCATTCAACTAAAGAACTGTGTTTGGAATTCATCCTTATCTTATCATTTTTTAAAAATATTTTATTCTACCACCGTGAGATATACAGTTACAAAGATGTTCATAAGATGTTCATATTTGGGTTTCGGTCATACATTGTTCCAGCACCCATCCCTCCACCAGCCCACATTTCCCACCACCAATGTCGCCGATTCCCTCCCCCCACTCCCTGACCTGCCTCTGTGGCAGGTTTCTTTAATTTCTTTCTCTTTCTTTCTCTCTCTCTTTTTTTTCTTTTTCCTTCTCTTCCACATTGTGGATTACAATACATACATTAAGAGGTTGTTATGTGTATCTTTTTGCCTGTATTTAATGCTCTGTTCTAGGTTGGTATCAGCACTTTCAACAATTATCAGCACACTGTTCCATTCTCTGTCTTACCTAGCTTCTGACTCCCCACACGTTTGTGATAATTTCACCTTTGACAAGACCTCCTGTTCCATGTTTCGCTTGACCTTGGATATTGGTATCATAGTATGAATATATATATATATACATCATGCAAATAAATGCAATCATTCTATATCTGTCTCTTTCTGGCTAATTTCACTCAATATGATCCTCTCCATGTCCATCCATTTATAGGCAAATTTCATAACTTCATTTTTTCTGACAGCTGCATAGTATTACACTGTGTACATATACCAAAGTTTCTTTATCCAGTCATGGATTCTCGGACACTTTGGCTGTTTTCAGATTCTGACTATTGTGAATAATGCTGCTATGAACATAAAAGTAGGGACGGTATATCCGCTGCATATTTTAGGCTTCCCAGGGTATAGTCCCAGGAGTGGTATGGCTGGGTCAAATGGGAGCTTGATTTCTAATCTTTGGAGGAATGTCCATATTGTTTTCCAAAAAGGCTGTACTAGTCGACATTCCCACCAACAATGGATGAGAGTCCCTTTTTTCTCGCATCCACGCCAGCATTTGTTGTTCTTGCTCTTCAGGATTTGTGCCAGTCTCTGTGGTGTGAGATGATATCTCATTGTTATTTTGATTTGCATATCTCTGATGACTAATGATGAGCATTTTTTCATATGTCTTTTGGCCATTCGAACTTCTTCCTTGTCGAAGCTTCTGTTCATTTCTTCTCCCCATTTGTTGATGGGGTTTGCTGTTTTCTTGTAAAGTTCTACCAGTGCTTGATAGATCCTGGATATTAACCCCTTATCAGATGGGTATTGGGTGAATATTCTTTCCCATTCTGTGGACTGTCTTTTTAAAGTAATGAAATCTCAATCTCACTTCCATGATAGCAAAAATTATCTTTACTCTTTGCTGAATTTATTTCTTCGATTCATAATAATTCATTTAAGCAGTTTTGAATCTGCCAGCCTTCTCAACAGTTTAAGAATGTCTTTCACTATTACCAATGGTTCATTAAACTTTTAAATAATCAGCACAAAATCCAGAGCTTGTATATTTTTTACAACCCTCTTACCCTTTCTCCCAACTGAGCATCTACAGTTACATTAATTATTAGCAGGAACCCAGTCAAATTCACAGAGCAACACAAGAAAATAATTCAGAATTTGTTCTGGGAACACAGAGGAAATGACTCCAGGCTTGGGTCCCTTGTGAAAAATGTATTTAAAGTACTCATGAGCTTGACCAGTATGTTATTATTCATTCATTCAATTGCCTAGCTATTTTTTGAACTATGACTTTGCATCTACATCCACGTTATTCTGAATATCTAATAATCAACTTCACATAAATACTGTATCAAGAAATAAGCAACTATTTGGTACTGTATAAGGTTTATTTGTAGACCGATGGACTCATTAGCAAGTTAAATAGTCATAGTTATGATCCAAAAGGATTTTAGATAGTAATGATTTAGAAATTACAAAACATTACCCCTAAATAAGAAATTATTGCAATAGGAAAAACAACCTTGAAAAAATTACAGGAGAAGGAAAGAAATATCAGGCTAAAATATCATTGAACTATTGTTTACACTTGAGCACTTTTCTCAAAAGAGAAATTTTTAAAAATAGAAGGTATCTTGTTTTCTTTTCCAATACATGTAAGACAAATATTATTGTGCTCATTTTACAGTTAGTGATCCACTTTAGTATATTTAGTCATGCATGGTGACTGAGATTCCAAACTTATTCTTAAAAACAGTACTACACTGCCATCACAATTTTACTTTAAAGCATTGAAAATGAATGGGGCTTCAAGGTATGAACTACACAAGTTCTCATCATGGGAAAAACTTAGGATCAAAGCACTAAGAATATGTAATCATTGGGTACAGGTGCTAGAGACATGATATGGGAATCAATGGGAAGGACCATGATATGGGAATCAATGGGAAGGACCATATTTGGGTGGGCAAAAACAGTATTAAGAAGCGCTGAGACCCTACTGGAGATAAGATGACCCTAGTGGATGGTGCGGTGCTGGAATGCTTCATACATGAAACCCTATCATTAACGGTATTGGAAATACTTTGCTTGTAAATATTTACTATAGATATGTAAATGGTTTCTTAAATCTTTTGAAAAATGAAAACAGGCTTAAAGAGTCCGTAAGATATCCAGAGAACTAGAAAATAGATGGTTCAAAGGGAAGGCTTTCTGACCAGGGGAATGGCTCTAGCAAGAATAGGGCTGGTAGGAGCAGTAACAAAGTGTGAACTTTTAAAAGATATATCTACTTCCATTTGGGGTGAGAACAAGCAGTCATCTCCAACTCATACGCTGCAGCTGAATTACTTTGGCCTTCATTTTATAATGGAAAACAGTCAAATATCTCAAACTAGGCAAGGAAGAAGAATTATGTTCAGGGTTATCCTCCCAGAATGTCAAAAGGAAAAGTCTGAAAGAAGAAAGAGGACCCAGAGAGATAGTAAGCAGGCAGGGCACTTGCCTTGCACATGGCCAACCTGGCATTAGTCCCTAGTACCCTACATAATCCCCCTGAACACTACCAGGTGTGTTTTCCAGCCTTTCAGTCTAAACCTGTATTTATCCTGTGAGTGTATGTTCCCTCTAAACCAAATATACATGGATTTTGTTTCCTGATGCAATCAGCAACTCAGTGCTTTTTGATGAGAGAGTAAAATCCATTTGACATTCAGTGAGATTATTGATATACAAGACTGTGTTACCATTTTTTGGTGTGGCATTCAGTTGTTTTTATAGATGGACATTTGCTTTTTTATATATAGCCTTTTAGTGATTCTTGAAATGTTGGCTTCATTATAGCAAATGTCACCAACTCATGCTTGTCTGAGAATGTTAGTCCTTTCTCAAATCTAAACGGCAACCCGGTAGGATAATGGAATCTAGGCTGAAAGATTTTTTTTTATTCAGTGCTTTGAATATGTCATTCCTCTCCTTTCTTGCTTGTGTGGTTTCACATGGAAAATTTGTTGCTATTTTTACGTTATTTCCATTGTATTTGAAATGCTTTTCTCTTGATGCTGGAAGTAGTCTATCTCTTATTTTGGTTATTTTTCTTTTTTATTGTTTTGATTACAGTGTGTTTTTGGTGTTGTTCTGTTTGAGTCCATCTAAAACCTCCCAATCAGGTTCTCTGAAGTAAATGGGGAAGCTTCACATTCCTCTCTACCTTAACCGGGGACACTTCCCCAGCCCAAGACCACACCGAACCTCATACTCCAAGAGCTGGAGTAGGAAACTACAAGATCTTAATTCAGTCTCAGAATAACCCCACAAAATCCCTAGTGACTAAACAGGGAGAACTAGATTTACACCTCTCTATCCCATGAATCCCATGTAATTACATTTCGTGATAATGGAAATAGTTTGAACAAAAGAAACATACACGGTTGTCCATAAGTATAAATAACAATCATATCAATACTTAGGTAACTAAGTATCTAAAGTTTCATTCAGTAGTCACAAAACTCCAAAAATAACAGGAAAACAAAGGAACTCAGTTGCACTGGCAGACACAGACAAAAAGTCCAGGCAAATCCTGGAAAAGTTTATAATCCTTGAGCCTGGTTGAGGAAGACCTCAAATGCACACTCCGTGCAAAGACAATGGATATTAAGCATTCACCCCTGTAAAAGTTAAGCTATGATTGGAAGAGACATTTAATAAACTGAAAGAAAAATTGCTTGAGTCTGAATGAATCTATACAAATGGAATTGAAAGAGCTAAAGAAAACAGTGGCAAGCCACAGTAACAGAATTTTGAATGTAAAGAGCCTCCACATGGGTGAATTTGAAGACAAAATTCAAGGCAATATTAATAATGAGGTGACAAAGGAAAATCTGTGTAAACAATGGATGAGAATTTAATGTACTTAATATCACTATCACTATCATTATCTTCCCGTTCATCATCTGTTTGCCTCGAGCGGGCACCAGTAATATCTCCATATGTCCTGTCTCATGCTAGTAGAGCCCAAGGACATCTGCTTGCTCCAGGAACATAAAGAGCCTCAGACAATTATATTAGGTCATGGGAATGACCTATAAATGCTGTATTTATAGATGAACCGTGTGGCCACTTGTGGCCGCACGAGCTGGGCTGTGATAGGCTCATCTGCTGCTGGGTGGAGTTCTGACAGAGAGGAAGTCCGATGTGGAAGATGGCGGCCGTCATGGAGTGGGGTGGGGGTGGTCTGGCTTGTTGTGAGGCCCTTCTGGGGTGGCGGGCCAGGGCTAGAAACCTCCATCCCTCCCGGGTGCCTCGTGAGCGACTGGGCACAGAGAGAGCAAGTAGCAGCTCTGCCCCATGTCTGTAAGTCACTGGATCTGCATACCTGGGCTGGATTTAAAAAAAAAAAAACTGCTGCAGGATGGGTGTCGATGATCCGGGCTGTGATAGGCTTGTCTGCTGCTGGGTGGAGTTCTGACAAGAGGGAAGTCCAATGTGGAAGATGGCGGCCCTCATGGGGTGGTGGGCCATGTACTTAATAAATAACAATTTATTTAGTACATTTGTTGTTATGTACTTAATAAATAACAACAAAAGGAATAGTCTCCAAATTATAGGAATTCCAGAAGGAGAAGAAAAACTAAAAGGGTGGGAAATGACTGGTAGAAGGGAAAATAACCCAGAACTATCCTAGTTCTGGAGTGAGGATGGTTCTGCACAGACAAGAGGCCCAAAGTACCAAAAAAAAAAAATGTTTCCACCTTTTGACACCTCCCAAGACCTGTTATTTCTTGGGGAAGAAATGATAGCACAACATTTTATAAGGAGGTTTCCCCTGAAATATTTCCATTGAAAATTGATTTAATGGATTTCAGGAATTCAGTTCAAGCTTTTGTTTAATTATTTAGAAGCTCAGATTTTAACTGCCATGGAGAAATTCACAACATGGGCGATGATCTGCATGGCAGTGCTTTGGCAATATTCTTTCTGCTGGCATGCAGTAAGTGAAATTTCAAAACCAGTAGCTGCTTCTCTGGTGACACACAAGGAGGAAAAGGTATAGAAATTCCACACGATGATTGTTTAAAATTAATAGAATCATTTATAAATTTTATCCTGGGTGATACCTGCAGTTTTTTATGCATGTATACAAAACCAGAAGCTAGTGAGGAAACAGGATCAGTACATGTCATTCTTCACCCTACCTGATGGAATTGCCTCCAGAGAGCTTCTGCATAAACCTGGCACTTGCTCTTTTGAATATGTGCCAGTCTCTGTGGTGTAAAGTGGTATCTCATTGTTGTTTGGATTTGCATCTCTCTGATGATTAGTGATGATGAGCATTTTTTCATATGTTTTTTGGCCATTCGAATTTCTTCCTTGCTGAAGTTTCTGTTCATTTCTTCTCCCCATTTTTTGATGGGGTTGTTTGTTTTCTTCTTGTAAAGTTCCTACCAGTGCCTGATATATCTTGGATAATAACCCCTTATCAGATAGGTATTGGGTGAATATTCTTTCCCATTCTGTGGACTGCTTTTGTATCTTAGTCACTGTTTCTTTTGAGCTGCAGAAGCTTTTTAGTTTCATGTAGTCCCATATGTTTATCTTTTCTTCTAGTTGCTTTGTTAGTGATGTTTCACCTTTGAAGATGCCTTTAGCTTCAATGTCGTGGAGGGTTTTTCCTATATTTTCTTCAATGTACTTTATGGATTCAAGTCTGATATTGAGATCTTTAATCCATTTTGATCTGATTTTTGTGCATGGTGTTAGACACAGGTCCAAATTCATTTTTTACATGTCGCTGCCCAATTTCCCCAGCACCGCTTGTTGAAGAGGCTTTCCTTACTCCATTTTAGACTCCTTGCACCTTTATCAAAGATTAAATGATCATGTGTTTGAGGTTGGTTGGTGTCAGAATACTCAATTCTATTCCATATGTCCACAGGTCTGTTTTTATTCCAATACCATGCTGTTTTAATTACTACTGCCTTGTAGTACAGTTTGAAGTTGGGAAAGGTGATGCCTCCCATCTTCTTTTTCCCGAGGATTGCTTTAGCTATCCTTGGGGTTTATTGTTCCACACAAATTTTAGGAGTGTTTGGTCAATTTCTTTGAAGAATGTCATGGGTATCCTTATAGGGACTGCATTGAATCTGTACAGAGCTCTAGGGAGTATTACCATTTTGACAATGTTGATTCTCCCCATCCATGAGCAGGGAATATGTTTCCATTTCCTTGTGTCCTCTTTTATCTCTTGGAGCAATGTCTTGTAGTTTTCTTTGTACAGGTCCTTTACACACTTGGGTAGGTTGATTCCTAGTTATTTGATTTTCTGTGGCACAATGGTGAATGGAATCGTTTCCTTAATATCCCTTTCTTCTCTTTCGTTATTTGTATATAGGAAAGCCACCAACTTTTGGGTGTTGATTTTGTATCCTGCCACTCTATTATAACCGTCTATTGTTTCTAGGAGTTTTTGGTAGAGAGTTTAGGGTTCTCTAGGTATAATATCATGTCATCTGCAAATAATGATAGCTTGACTTCTTCCTTGCCTATCTGGATGCCCTTGATGTCCTTTTCTTTTCTGATTGCTATGGCAAGTACTTCCAGTACTATATTGAATAAAAGAGGTGAGAGTGGGCAACCTTGTTTTGTCCCTGATCTCAGGGGGAAGGCTTTCAACTTTTCCCCATTTAGAATGATGCTCGCTGTGGGCTTTTGGTAGATGGCTGTAACTATCTTGAGGAAAGTCCCTTCAATTCCCATATTCTGGAGGGTTTTAATCATGAACAGGTGCTGGATCTTGTCAAATGCTTTCTCTGCATCTATTGATAGGATCATATGGTTTTTATTTTTTTCTCTTATTGATATGATGTATTATGTTGATTGACTTGCGAATGTTGAACCATCCTTGCATACCGGGATGAATCCTACTTGGTCATGATGTATAATCTTCTTGATGAGTCTTTGGATTCTGTTTGCTAGTATTTTGTTGAAGATCTTAGCATCCGTGTTCATCAGGGATATTGGTCTGTAGTTTTCTTTCTTTGTGTTGTCTCTCCCTGCTTTGGGTATCAGGGTGATATGTGCCTCGTAGAAGCTGTTTGGGAGTGTTTCTGTTTCTTCTATTTCCTGGAAGAGCTTGAAAAGGATTGGCAGTAGGTCCTCCTTAAAGGTTTGGTAGAGTTCACTAGGGAATCGGTCTGGACCTGGGCTTTTGTGTTTGGGAAGTCTTTTTAATTACTGTTTCTATTTCCTCAATGGTGATAGGCTTATTCAGGTATTGGAGGTGTTCTTGTTTCAGCCGTGGGAGGTTATAGGACTTCAGGAATTGATCCATTTCTTCTAGATTCTCATGTTTCACGGCATACAGGCTCTCAAAGTAATATCTAATGATCTTTTGGATTTCTGTGGTTTCTGTTGTGATGTCACTCTTTTTATTTCTGATTCTGTTTATTTGGGTTCTCTCTTTCCCTGTCCTTACAAGTCTTGCCAATGGTTTGTCAATCTTGTTTATTTTTTCAAAAAAACCAGAGCAAGAACAACAAGTGCTGACGTGGATGTGGGGAAAAGGGGACACTCATCCATTGTTGGTGGGAATGCCGGCTGGTACAGCCTTTTTTGGAAAAACAATATGGACATTCCTCCAAAGACTAGAAATTGAACTCCCATTTGACCCAGCCATACCACTCCTGGGAATCTACTCTGGGAAACCAAAAATACGCAGCGGAAACACCATCCCTACTTTTATGTTCATAGCAGCATTATTCACAATAGCCAGAATCTGGAAGCAACCAGAGTGCCCTATAATCGATGATTGGATAAAAGCTTTGTTACATCTACACAATGGAATACTATGCAGCTGTTAGGAAAAATGAAGTTATAAAATTTGCCTATAAATGGATGGACATGGAGAAGATTATGTTGAGCAAAATTAGCCAGAAGGAGAGAGACAGATACAGAATGACTGCATTTATCTGCATAACATAAATATATATGTACATATTATGATACCAATATCCAAGGTCAAGTGAAACATATATCAGGAGGTCTTGTCAAAGGTGGAAATTATCACAAATGTGTGGGAGTCAGAGGCTAGGTAAGACAGAAAATGGAACAGTGTGCTAACAATTGTCGAGGGTACTAATGCCAACCTAGAACTGAGCATTAAATAGAGGCAAAAAGATACACATGACAACCCTTTAATGTATGTTCTATAATCCATAGTCTGGAGGGAAAGGAAAGAGAGAGAGAAATGGAAAGAAATAAAGAACCTGCCATGGAGGAGGGCTGGGGGAGGGGGAGGGAACCGGGGACGTTGGTGGTGGGAGATGGGCACTGGTGGCGGGATGGGGGGCTGGAACACTGTATGACCAAATCCCAAATATGAACTTTTTAATTGTATATCTTTGTAATTGTAAAAAAAAAAAAAATTTTAAAAAAAGAAGTTAGGTAATATAGAGAGGAGAAGGAGGGAGGAGGTGAAGGAGAAGGAGAAGAGAAGGAGGAGAGGGGAGGAGGAAGTATTGGAGAAGAAAGAGGAGAGGGAGGAGGAGGAGAAAGAGGAGGAAGTATTGGAGAAGGAAGAGGAGGAGGAGAAGGAGAAGAAAGAGGAGGAGGGAGGAAGAGAGAGGAGAGAAGGAAGAGGAGAGAGAAGGAAGAGGAGAGAGAAGGAAGAGAAATAAGAAGAGAAAAGGAAGAGGGGAGGAGAAGAAGAGAAGAAGGGAAGGAGTATGAGGAGAAGGAAGAAGAGAAGGAGGAGGAGGAAGAAGTGGTGGAGAAGGAAAATGAGAAGAAGAAAGAGAAAGAGGAGATAAGGAAGAGGAGAGAGAAGAAGGAGGAGAAAAGAAAGAGGAGAAGAGAAGGAGGAGTAGAAGGAAGAGGAGGAGAAGGAGGAGGAGGAATTGGTGGTGAAGGAGAATGAGGAGGAGGAAGAAAAGGAGGAGACGGGAGGAGGAGAAGGGAGGAGGAGGAGGAGGAGGAGGAAGAGGAGATAGAAGAAGAAATAATGTGCCTGTCAGGCAGGCTGGAAGAGAGAATCTGGGGACATTGGTGTTCGGAAGGGTGCACTGGTGGAGGGATGGGTGCTGGAACACTGTGTGACTGAAACCCAATCATGAACAGTTTTATAACCATATTTCATGGTGGTATAATAAAATTATAAAATAAAAAATCAAATTAAAAAAAACCTGGCACTCCCCTCTAAATCCCCAGTTAACTAAATAACTTACCATATTGTTCCTTGATTTTTAATGCATGATGTCAATTGTTGATCAGGATTAAAGGGGGAGAGAGAGAAAGAGAGAGAGAGAGAGAGAGGGGGAAATAAGAGGAGCAGCAAACTACATGGGATTGATGCTCCTAATCCATCTGCTATGGAGCCCAATATACACTTTAAGAACCACTCATCCATTGAAAGTAGGCAAAAGGATATACGTGGTAACCTCTCACTGCATGTTTTGCAAGCCACAGTGTGTAAAAAGAAGGAAGAGAGGAAGAGAGAGAGAGAAGTGAAAATTTCCTGCCATAGATGCAGGTTGGGGAAGGGGGAGAAATCATGGGACCTTGGTGGAAGGAAATGGGCACTGGTGGAGGGATGGGTGCTGGAACACTGTATGACTGAAACCCAAATATGAACACTTTTGTAACTATATCTCACAGTGGTATAATAAAATTTTTTAAAAAGTAAACAAATTTGAAAAATAAAATAAATTACAGCATCGCTAAAAAACAATAATAATTATTGAAAAAATCTGGAGAATATTCATGTCTTCCAATGCTCTCCAAGTAGAAAGAAGGAGATTGATTAGATTTAGTTAAATAGACCATTAGTGTGGGTGGTGTTCAGGTTAAATATTAGAAATAGGGCCCAAGAACAGATGACTGGACAAAGAAACTGTGGTACATTATCACAAGTATTTAGGAGTCAGAGGTTAGGTAAGACAGAAAGGAAGAGTGTACTAGTAATTGTTGGAAATGATAATACCAACCTGGAACTGAACATTGAATGTAGGCAAAAGGATATACATGGGAACCTCTAAATGTATGTGTACTGCAAGTCACAATGTGTAAGAGAAGGGAGAGAGGGAAGAAAGAGAGAAGAGGAAAAGTGCCTGCCATAGAGGAAGGCTGGGGGAGGGGGATATTGATAGTAGTAAATGGGCACTGGTGGAGGGATGGGTGCTGGAACACTGTATGACTGAAACCCAAACATGAACATCTTTGTAATTATATATTTCATAGTGGTAAAATAAAAAATTAAAGAAAAATATTAGAAATAAAAAATAAGAACCCCCTCATGATTAGAAGGAATTTGTTGGGTGAGGGACAGTGGAAAGAAGGGAATTGGTTCATATTAGGTTATATTTATGATGTTCTCAATGGAGTAATCTGTCTTCTGTGTCCTCCAACTGTTACTCCAAATTAGCTTCTTACATAAATTTGGATTCCTAGATTGAGCGGAAATTATTTCAATCTCATTCTCTAAAACAAATAAACTTTTCCTGAAATAAAAAATAAATCCCTGCTAACCTATCCCAGACCTACAATTGATGGCAATACAGCGTTTTCTATTCTCTGCTTCAATGCCTGTTTCCTAATTGAAAAATTGAACTACTTGTTGATAGAACTGATTCTATTATATCAAAAGAGTTAGCAATAAGACGAAATTCAACTCAGAGCAATAATTCCAGTTTGTTTTTTATTAAAAGATTGGACCCCAACCTCCAATTTACATAGCTCCAATTTACAGGGCAACTCACATAGCTCTTTCACTAGAACTCCTGTCCCCTCATCCGTTTAAAACAACCGTACACTGCCTAAGAGTTCTTGCTCCCATATGTCTGGGATAACAAATCAAGTAGTACTTACAATGGCAATTGCACTCAAAATCCCTTTTGATTGGTTCTTACTGCCTATTCAATAAAATTGCTCTAACAGGTCTTTGGTTTTGCTTGTTTTTATCAAATTCCACTTCTAACTACGCGGTTTTCTATTATACCCCTTTTAACTACGTCTTTTGCTATGAGAGTGTTTGAAGTCTTCTCTCCTGTCTTACACATTAGTTTTTTCAACAAAAATTAATGCCTGCTTACTTTGAGTAAGATATAATGCTAGGCATTATCACCTAAGCCTTCAACTCCCCATCCTTTTTTGCCCTCACACTTAAGAGTTTATCTCTCCAGAACAGAAATACTTTGCTTTTCTAAAGCTGTGCAGTTATTGAAAAGAGACATATATTAAAACATTTAATTTTTTTTAAATCTTTTTGTTTAGAAATGCTGAATCTCATTGGTTTGTAAAAAGTGGGGCTCTGGAACCCATTTTTTTCCATCTAAAATGAAACCATTAAGTAGAAATAAAGAGGTAGATTTAAATTAGAAAAGTCATATTAAATTAGCCCAAATCAAGGCAGATTTTGCTCCAGGCGTGGTATGAATGAAAAGCTATAATTATAAAAATTTGATATTCTGCTTCCTTTATGCATATTCACTTTTTGAACTTAGACCTCCCAAGGCCTCTTAAGACTGCTTACACATTTCTAATAAGTGTTGAGAATGGGGCACTTCCTGAACTAATGATTGAGGGACCCTATTTTTAAATTTTTTTTAAAGAGTAGCAGCAACATTAAAACAAAGAAACAGCTTCTCTCTTGATTTGGTGTTTGAGATTCAAGTCTTGAGGAATAATATACAGATCTGGGAATGAGCAAAGAAATACTGATTTGAAACTTAGTGGGACAAATCATCCATCAAGGGAAATTTTATGTTATTAACTGAAACTTCCAGATAACATCAGTGGTGTTTTTAGCAGTTAGTGGGAATATTATTTAGTTTAGAAAAGTATTGAATTTTTTGAAATTTCCAGAAAATTCATTGACTAGAGCCTGAAGTTACAGACTGAATCATGTTCTAATGCAGAAACTTTCAGGTTTATTTTTTCTATGGCCCCTTTCTCAGTCCATCCCCTGTAAAATGGCCTTTTTTGAAGCAAATAAACAGAAGGTGTCCCAAAATTGCGCTCAAGGCAAGACTGCTCCCTGGTTCATTCCAGTGCCTCTAACCTTCTTAGAAGAAAAATTGACCACTTCTGGAAACACTGATATGGTGTCTAATAGGTGGAATGTTATACAGGTCAACCCAACCAGCCAGGTATGAGAGAATTAGGAATGAGCCCAGACTGAGAACATATCATCTCATTTATTCTCCTTGACTGACCCCTCGGGACTCTGCTCTGTGCAGCTTCTTCACAGTCTCTGAAGGAAAGATGTAGGGACTGTTCTGTTGTACAGCTGATTGTTTAAAGCTCACCTCCCAAATAAAACTTAATCCTGTGAGACCCGAAAGCCCCTTAACCTGGAAGGAATTAAAAACACTGGAATTAAAAACACTGGAATTATGTTTTTAATTCCTGGAAGGAATTAAAAACATAAGATAAAATCATTATGAATATCTTTGAAACCTGACTCCCATTCCCAGAGAATAGAGGTCCTTAATAATAAAGGCCCAGGGAGGTCTTTTATCCAAGGTCACACAACTTCACAGAATGTTCCCTTGCTGCTCCGAATGACCCAGACCAAGAAGAAAGGCCAATGATACATCAGGCGTATCTTGCCTGCTGGTAACACTGCTGTCCATTGTTCCTCGTCAACATCATCAGGGCAGAGACTGTGTGAAGAGAATATATGTGGGCTGTATGTGAATTTCCTTGTCCTCATTTACATTAAAACAATAGCCGGCTTAAGAATCAGATGCCTCTGCCAAAATTGGGGCAGATGTAACTACTTGTCAAGAGCATTTACTTCCAATATGTGCTGAGTTTTAAGCTGCCAGGTGGGTTCATCAGTTAGTTGATGAAGCCTTTTAGTTGTGAATGTCAAGGCTTTTCTTTTTTTTCCATTTTAGAATCTGGGCTTTTTTCTTTCCCTGCTGTGGTTGATGAAATCTAAAATATTTATGTGGCTTTATAATGACTATTTAGCATCTCATGCACCTGATATTTGCCAAAGTGCTTGACAATTCGTGTTTATTAACAGGAAAATAACAGCTTGCAAATCTGTTCTGTGATATTTAGGTAGGAAATCCCTTTGGGGTTACATAGAATGTTTCTGAAAAAATATTTTGGGGCCAATAATTCACAAAATAAATTCACTGACCAAATTCTATATGGTGGCTTAAACTTCAAATTATCCCTAGTGTATCATGCTTTGTTCCAGAATTCTGAAGGGTGGGATATTGTTCATTGAATTCACTCATCAAGCATTTATTAACTGTATTGCAAATGACTAATTAGTAAGACTGTACTCAAGACTGGGTCAGGTACTTCTCCCATTATGTATTGAATTTTATCTCAATTGAAGTAATGGAAATAGAGAAAAGAAGTGTAAAATCTGGCACAGACTGGAAATAATTTTGGTTATTTACAGGTATGTAACTTATTACAAGTACATAAATAACCAAAATTATTTAAAGCCTATTCAGTGGTTATTTATATATCCGTAGTCCCCAATGAATGCTACAGATATGTGGCATTAGAAGCCAGAGATGCTGCCAAACAACACTAGGATACACAAAAGAAACAGTAATCCAATATAAAATGTTTATAATGTTGAGGTGAAAGAAACCTACTATCAACCTTATCTTTGTGACTCATGATTATTAGCTACATATTAACCTCCTCTACTACTTTGTAAAATATCTTAATACAGGGATCATTTCTTATATGTAATTCTATCCCATTTTTTAACACAAAACTCAATCTATATTTTGGAATAAAATACTAAAGATTACAGTTTTGTTTTGTTTTGGAGATCATGACTAGCTGTGTTTCCTCCTGACTCTGAACTGCTGTCTTCGCAGAGGATCATATGCCATGCCAGGGATTAGAACCTAGTCAAATGCAGGCAAGGCAAGCTTCTTCCCTGCTGAACTGTGTCTAGTCTGTCTCACAAGGATGAGTTATATCTTTGTGAGATATAACTCTCAAACAACCCCCGCCTCAAGGATGGAGATAGTTGTATCGGCAATTTAGGTGTCAAGTCTTTGGAGTAGAGTTAGAAAAGGGCTATTAGTGTGAGCTACTAATTTATCACCCCCCAAAGGTACACTTTTGAAAATGAAATAACCTTCAAATCATGAAGAAAAGGCAGCAGGTATATCAGGTTTATAAGAGGGCACCTTTACTGTACATCCTGGCTATAGTCCACACATTACTTAGTGACCGCTATGAAACAAGTAACAATGTTTCATGGAATCTACCTCCAAATAAATGAGCTCAGTATCCGCCACCAGTCACATGAGCTCAGACACAGAGGAAATTTCTTGGGGAGACGGAGATATGTGCACTGCACTCTCACATCAAGGAACTATTGTCCTAGTTTCCATGCCCCTCTGCAGGCTCACACTCACACTCTATCAAGTGCTTTTCTTCCCACAGCTTTGCTTCCTCTTCATGAGCCATCGCATTAGCTCCTCCAGTCTTCCAGATTGTCTTTTTTCCATAGTCCCCCTGCTCTGGGCTTTTACCCAAAAGGTGTTGATTTCTCCAGCTTGCATTCTTGTCTCTGTTAGTCTTGTCAGTCACCTCAGGGCACCCCCTGCTTATGAACCAGTTAAATAATGTAAAGCCTTTTGCAGAAAATGTTTCTGGGATTTTCTAAGCTACAGCTGAGGTTTCCACAATGCTGTGACTTCAGAGCGAAGGGAAAGATGCACCTGCCTGGGAGGATGGGGGGAAGCTTTACAGAGGGAATAATATTCAAACAGACTTTATTTTTCCAGTTTACTCAAAGGAAATTTAATTAGCAAAATCATGGCAACAGAGTGAAAAGTATGGGCTCCTTGCGTTCTGGGTAGATAGAATTATCTTCAACAGCAAGTATACTTTATTGGATGAATCAAAAAGCAAGTTACTAAGGTGTGAAGAAAATAATAAAAGCCCAGTTTGTGACTTCTTTTGGTTTAGACGTTGGAAGACAGTCACTGAGGCTTCAGGTTTTCATTTTCTTTCTTTACTTAACTTCATTTCGGTAAAAACCAATTATCATCTTAGTGCAGTTGTTGTGAAAATGAACATGTACTGCTTTATTATCCAAGGTATCTTCTTTTCATTTTGAGGGAATCTTGGGTACAATAGAGTTACTCTCATTAACTTTAGATAAAATAACTTTCTTTATTCTGTAGTCCCCTATGACATGCTGCTTCCACAGAGAAGTTCACCTACAAGACTGTAATATAGTGTCTCTTCCAAGATAGATTAAGATCCTCCATCCCAAAAGGTCAACAGCATCCTTCATCCTTGCAGAGACTTAGAGATTTCACAATTCTGGATGTGAGCTTGATAATAAGTGGACCTTTCAAAATAAAATGTCACAGAATAAAATGATAAATTCTATTCCAGTTGACTTTCTCTTAGAGTTACAACCAACACCAGATGGTAATTGGTATAAGCATAAAGGAATCAATGTTAATTTTAGAAAGTTCTTGGACATTTCCCTTCCCCAAAGTTAGGAAGGAATTCTCGCTTAGAATGACTTTCCAGTTTCAAAGGCAACTATCTGATGTACTTAGAAATTGTGCCATTATTCTGCCCAAGAGAACATCAGGACAGACCACTGAATCACACACACACACACACACACACACACACACACACACACACAAAACCAGTATCTACATTTTTCCGATATTTTATCACTTCTCCAGCAGGACAAAGGTGAATCTCAGAAACCCACCACTCTTGACAGATCCTTTTTATAGTGACTCTGCTCCTAAATGTCACCTCTTTTTCCAAACTGCCAAACTGGTTGAACCTCTTTTTAATCTCTGGTCTAAACTATCTGGGCAGATCTAGTCACAAAGGCTCAGTATGAAGGAGAACTAAAAAGTAAGGTGTAGTAATGCAAATGCTGGGCAAATCTGGGCCTGTTGGCAATTTATAAAACAGATGGCTATGCAAATAGAATTCTCTCACTCAGTTGTAAGGTAAACTGTGAACTAGGGAGCAGCAGGTGGCTGGGTAAACGCAATGTTTAAATGCTGACTGCATGTTTACATTTAGTCTTAGAGACAGAACTCTTCCTAATTGAATTCAACAGTAGTTATTGAAAAACCATTATGTACACAACCTATAAGAAGATCCATGATAAATTCCTTGAATCCAACTGCTATATCCTTAATCAAGACTGTTGTCACCTCTTGTTGAAAGTGGGACTATATTTCCTAATGATCTCTTCAATTTTCCTCTAAATTCAATTTCCCTGAAGTAGAATAGTACATGTATTAATACATCTTTTAAAGGTGTCTAACAATCTATAAAGGTTAGACCTGCCATTCAGTATTACAAGAAAATGTTTTTCACAATTGATAGACCCACCAGACTCTCTCCCTTCTCAAAGCCCAAATGACTCTTCCCACTGGTTTAAAACCTCACCCAAACATTCACAGAACTGGCTCCCTTATCTCCACAGGTCTCAAACCTATTTAGTCAATAGGGTTCCCTGGCCACTTCACCTCATATTTCAACACCCATTCTCACTCCACTTAGCATTTCGATACCCTCTTTCCCATGACATTTCATACCCTTTGTTTCTGCATTATTTCCTGTCCATAGCATCACTGTCCAAACCAGCTCATGCTTACTTATGTACCTTGTTCATAATATATCTCTCAGATTAAAAATTACAGTCTGAAGGAGCAAGGGATTTTGTGTGCTATCACCCACTACAATATTCCCAGTGTCTAGAACTTCACATTAAGTGGCAGGGAATGAATGGATAATAAATGGTGTCTAGTAATTGGGGGTTCAACTTATTATTTTTATTTTCCTGAACTGCCCAACTGATTTCCCTGTTCTGAATTGAAATTCATAAGTAATTTCAAACTTATTTTGAAGTTTCTCTCTCTTATCTAAAAATAAACAACAACAATAAAATTCTTCTGTCAGTTTAAGCAACTCTGATATTTCTTCTTAGCTTTTAATATGAAGCCTAGCATGGGGAATGACTTTTCCAATTTTTAATTATTAAAATGCATTATAAATTTCCATTTGAAAGGTCTTCCCATTCATGCTTATAAATAGAGCTCTCTAATGGCTAAGGTGAAATTAGTTCTCACATCCATTTGTGCATTTTGAAAAAAAAAAGTAGTTAATATATATTAGAAAAAATAAGTTCCCATTTTAATTTCTTTTTTTGTGAGAAAAGTTCATTAAAAATGTTTTCAGTCTAGAACTCATCTTTTGAGAAAGTTCTGAATATCTTGCAGAAATATATAAATATATGTATGTAGTATGTATGTATGTATGTATGTATGTATGTATGTATGTATATGCAATGAGAACACAGTGGTATCTAGCAAGGGGGTGAGGAATGCATTCCTTTCCCCCAAAACATTGAAATTAAATGCCCTAGAACAATAAAATAGGGTAGAAAAATGTTTCAGAAAATATTCAGTGGCTAGTCTTTGTTCATAGCAAGACAAATCTTGCTATGAACAAGTAAGGCATAGCTTATGGGGATTTAAATGGTAGTGTCATTCTTAGGATAAAGTAGAAAGAAATATCTACAAAATCCAGGTACACAGTGCAGCACACATGTCTCAGGAGGAAATTTGGCCAGGCAGCTGCTGTTTAGCTTCCCAGAAGCCAAAGCATTAATGGAAATGTCAACCATTATTAACATGGAGTCAAAACTACTTTAGCATGGTTTCCTATCCAGTCACTTTCTAGTC
Organism: Cryptotis parvus; assembly: GCA_021461705.1. Lineage (NCBI taxonomy): Eukaryota > Metazoa > Chordata > Mammalia > Eulipotyphla > Soricidae > Cryptotis > Cryptotis parvus. The sequence goes on from JAJIBD010027027.1 coordinate 36,923, forward strand.
CTGAAACGGGGCGAGTTGTTTTCATTCGAGGGAAATGTGCTGATGCACAGTGTCCAAAGTCCAGAAAGGATTCACCTCTACCATCTGTGACCTGCTTTGGGAATTATACTTGACAAGTTAGTCACTTAGCTAAACAACAATTCTGGCCTATGTCCAGTACACCTGTTAACAATGTTGACAATTAATAGTTTTTGAACATTTACTATGAGTTGACCCAGGAGGAGTGTTTTATATCTCACATAGTCCTTACCAATTTCATCAGATATTTTATCTCCTCATATACTGAGAAGGAAACTGAGGAAGGGAACTGAGGCTGGGAAGTATTATAATTAGTCCTTATTCTCTATTTCCATCATAAACAGTAAAGGGAAGTTATGGGAAATGGGAAAGAAGTGATCTCTAAGGGGTATGTTTCTCCCTGTCTCCTGAGAATTGGCAAGAATCTATTCATATTAAACCAGAAAAAGAATTCATTTGAGCCTGGAGCCTCTATTTCATATTGATACTTCAAAAACTGACTCAAGAGAGCCCTAGATAAGGGAGAGCGAGAGAGAGAGACAGAAACATTATTTTGAAATCTTTGGATAAGTGGAGAGGCGGCTGCTCTAAAACAAAATAAGAAAAAACTCAGGCTGTTTCAAATCAACAACATAGTGGAATGCACTGTATGTGCATTTGACATATGATCATTTGATGATATGTGTTTACCAAAAAGCTAACAAATCACACACACCCACACAAATAAAATGAGAGACAAGAACCAAATTTTCCACTCTGCAGGCAATCTGTCTGCTGTCCTATCAGAAAGCATCAGCACAGCAGTATGTTCTCTCAGCTCTCCTGTGGTTTTTGCAGTGAGAAACTCCCCGAACTGAAGTAATTCCAGCTTTCAAAGGTACGCGTTTTTTTTCAGACACAGTCACTAAGTACAAGCCCACAATTGTGTGTGTGCAAAAGAAGATAAAGGCAAGAATACCACTCTCTGGGAGACTTGAAAGGCTCCTCAAAGACTATTTCACCTCTTGGCAATTTTCTCATTACAGAAAGGACTTCAGCATCCATCACCATGTGTGTGTATGTGCAATTCATCTCTTATGTTTCCAACACATTTTCAAAGGTTAATGTTATAGCAGGTGTGGACCTCTTTTTTATTGTTATTTTTGTTTTATTTATTTATTTTTATTTAAATAATGATTTATTTTAAACACCGTGATTTACAAAGTACAAAGTTTATTACAATACAGTTGTTAGAAAGATTCATCGTTCAGCACAATCCCACCACCAGTGTGCCCCCCACCACCACCAGAGACCCGCATTTCCCACCTAGCCCCATCCCCCTCCTGATGCCTGCTCACTTCGCCAGCATCAATTATGTTGATAATTACAGCTCATATAGGGAATGGTAATGATAAAGTCATGGCTTTTTTTTCCTGGTTATTGTGTGGGAGTCTGGCCAATTTCTGTTCTTGGATTCACTTTTCTGAGTTTCCAGAATACAGTGGTTTTCTACTGACAATCCCAGACACACCACCACTAGAGCTATGGACAACACTTATTTCACATTTATCTCAATGTCTATTTGAGCTTTTCCTATGCATATACTGAATAATCTATTCTATATTGCTTACTGGAGCTACTTCTCTAAGTATGGTCAATGAATATGGTGTTAGACAAAAGTCAATGGAGATCCTTAAATCTCCATTGTGCTATTTGACCCACTGTACAGGAAATTACCAAGATGGTCCCCCATACCACACATCATGCCCCACACTTCGTTTCTATAAAATGTGATGGGATACCTGTTAGATGAATATACTTGAGATAGCTCGTGATGTCTATATGCTTGAGATATTGCCGCGGCAACTTTGCGCTGGTCTGCCATGGGGGTGGAGCTCTGGCGAGCTGTGGAGTCTGGACCTTGAAAGTGGCTGTGGTTGTGATGCATGAGGTTTTCCAGCCTCTGATTCTTTCTGGGTTGAGGGTGGGGGCGTAGGGGCAAGGAGCAGAACTTGCCCCTGATCCAGAAGCACCTCAATAGCCTAGCAGAAGCTGAGCTGGCAGCAGCTCCGCCCTGTGCCTCTGTCCCTGGTTCCTAGCAGGCCACAGTTCTGGGCTGGCCCACTGGACTTTTCCAGAAGGGACCGAGGTGGGGAGTGGACCTCTTTTTAACTTCAGCTATACACAATTACCTGGACATCTAGATAATCATAGTGAGACTTTCACATTGTCTCAAAAATAATCAAAACACCACAGTGCTTGAAAAATTCTTTTATTTTATGTTATTTTAAAATAAAATATTTATTTTTAATATTTATCTTGGGCAAAAAAAATAAAATAGGTGCCTGGGAGGGAAGACAAGTTCTAGCCCTGGCCCGCCATCCCAATAGAGTTCACAAGAAGCCAGAGGATCCCCACACCATGAGGGCCGCCATTTTCAACATCCAAACTCCACAGCTCATCAGAGCTCCACCCAAGAGAAAAACTGATCTCTCCCCATTGCAGTTCATTAGTAAATGCACGAGATGAGAGCCTACTACTGAGAGTATACCACCCACACAGCAGAGCCTGGCAAGTTACCCATGTTGTATTTTATATGCCAAAAACCAGTAAGTAATTATAGCCATCATTCTCATGACCTGAACAAACGGTTTGAGTCTCTTTGTGTTCCTGGAGCAAGCAGAGGCCCTTGGGCTACACTAGCACGCCAACAGGATGTATGGAGATGTTACTGATGCCCACTTGAGCAAATCTGTGAACAACGGGAAGACAAGTGATACAAGTGATGATATTTTATTTTATTTTATTATACCACCATGAGTTATACAATTACAAAGATGTTCATGACTGGGTTTCAGTCATACGGTGTTCCAGCATCCATCATTCTACCAGTGCACATTACCACCACCAATGTCCCATATTTCCTTCCCCTTCCCCAAATCTGCCTCTGTGGCAAGCACTTTGCCTCTTCTGTTTCTTTCTCTCCCACTCCTTCCCCTCTCTCTCTCTCTCTCACTCTCTCCCCCTTTTCTCTTACACATTGTGGCTTGCCCTACATGCATTTAGGGATTGTCCTTTGCAAAATTCTTATTGCCGAAGTGTTTCCCATTAGATTCAATACTGTTTGCTGACAAAATGGGGTAGTTTCCTGAATTAAAGAAATAAGATGTGACTTGCTTAACCTCCAGAAAGAGATACAAGTCTCTTAATGCTCTGAAATCACACTTTCTGTTAGGCTTATTTGCATAATAGTGAAAACATTATTTAAGCATTGGTGCTGTGAGTAGTATTTAACAGAGATTTAACATCCTCTACTGATATCTGCACTGATATCTGGAATTGGGGTCTCCATGACTAAGATCTAACACAGAGCCTTCATTTTTATTTGTATAGTTGATCTCTTCCTCATCAACAGGATAGAATATGAGGTTGTACCAGCACATAGTGAGGCTGCACTAGAAAAAGATTTTATACATCACAGGTTAAGTGGAGCCTGCTCTGTGACGGATTCTGATAAGACACAGTTGAGCTAAGTGCCTGTTATAATTTGTATAATAATATTGGTCCTAATCCTCTGATACTCAACTCTATATGTTTCTTCAAGCAGGCAGTTTGGAAATATAGAATTAAAAAAACAGCATGCATGTTATATTTTACTCTCTCTGCTTATATCTATTAGATACAACACTGGAATGTGTGCTAAAATAGTCTTAAAAAATATATTTGATACAATTCTGTCAAGGGACAATCTCAGCAAAGCCTTAATGAGTTTGGTTCAGATTGTGTTTGTGTCCTAGTTCTACCATTTGCTAGCTGGATCGCCTCTGGCAATTTACTTAGCCTCTCTGTGCCTCTGTAATTCCACCCATTAATTGATGATATTAATAGTACCTACCCTACACTGAGTATTAAATGAGCTTAGCATTTAGTACAATACCTAGCGGTAGAAATTAATCAGTGTTTTAAAAATGGAAAGAAAAGAAATCTGAAAATTGAACTAGAAAGCTAGACCTACCTATAAGAAAGTAAGAGACAACAGCAATATACAGCAACATAAACACAAAACAATCTGGTGAACCTTTTTGAAAAGTGGAGTACCAAAAAGCAGTACATTCTTGAGGAAACTAGAAAAATTATATGGAAAAATTTTCCTCATGAACTCAGAACTTTTTTTCTGTATGCCCAGAAACCTGAAAGCATATGACAAAATTGACCTCTAGAGCTACTTCAGACTTGATCATGAATCAGTATGTGCATCCATCATGAAGAACAGGAAATGTTTTTCCATTAAAAAGTTCAACTCTAGAAAAGGGGTTTCCAAACTTTTCATACCTGTGGACCAGTCTGCATCAGTCTGCCAACTAGTGATTAATAACCCCATGGAGAGGCACACTGTGATTTTTAACTCTTTCAGGCTCGCCCTCATCATCCAACACCAACTCTTATGAAACAATATTCTGGGAAGAAGGAGACTTCTCTCCCCCAGTCTCTGGAAAAAAATTAACTGTCAATGTGAAAATCAAAATTTGTATATTAAAATATTGTTAGACAAAAATAAATGAAATCAGCTAAATTGGGCTTAAAAATTCTGATTCAATCAATATTGATGCCCACACAGAACCAAAAAATAATCTCTCTCTCTCTCTCTCTCTCTCTCTCTCTCTCTCACACACACACACACACACACATACAAATGTGAAATGAAAACCCATAAAACATATGATCAATCTCAGCAAAAGTCACCAGTACTGAGGCAAAGCAGGCCTGTCCTGGAGTGCAATTGATACAGCAGGAGCTAAGGAAGAAAGCACCAGGTTCACAGTAGCCAATCACACCCATGGAATAGGTACTTGATCACTTGATCACTTGAATCCCGTTATTCATCGATTTGCTCGAGCAGGCGCCAGTAACATTTCCATTGGACCCTATCACGTGCCAATGTAGCCCAATGGCATCTGGTTGATTCAGGAATATGAAGAGCCTCAAACCGTTCCTTCAGGGTCTTTACAAGGAAGTCTGACAATCTTGTAGGTGGGAGGCCACGTGATCTTTTGACATCCCGTGGGATCCAGTCTGTAACGGCTCTAGTTCAGCAGTAGTCTCCAAATCGCATTACATGTCCAGCCTATCTGATTTTCGATGCCTTGACAAACGAGACAGAGTCCCTGATTCTGGAATAGGGACGGAGGTCGGAGCTCCGGATTCCTTCTCTCACTTGAGTGAGGCGTGATATTACAAAGCATAGCTCTTTCGAGTCCTCTCTGGGAGACCCGAATAGCATTCTCATCCTGCTTTCATAGAGCCAAGGTCTCTGAGGTGTATGTTAATGCAGGGAGAACGGTGGAGTTGAAGAGATGTGCCCTGAGCCGGAGGTTCTTTGTCCTTTTAGCTATTTCTTTGATGCCTTTGAAGGCATTTCCATGCAGCTCTCTTCCTCCTGCGCAGCTCAGGTTTTAGGTCGTTCATCATGTTGACTTCTCGACCTAGGAACACATAACTGCTGCATTCAGAGATGTTTGTTCCATTGAGAGTGAATGGGGCCTCAGGAACTAGTTCATTTTTCATGAACTTAGTTTTCTTCAGATTCAGCTGTAGACCTATCTTTCCACATTCTCGGTCGAAGTCAGCCAGTATTTGTGCCGCTTGGCTAATGTTTGGTGTTATTAGAATGATGTCATCAGCGAAGCGGGAGGTAGTGTAGTTGCCGACCATCTATCGTCACTCCCATTCATTCCCATTCTAATTGTCACATGATGTTCTCGAGGGTGGCGCAGAAGAGTTTTGGTGAAATGGTATCACCCTGTCGAACCCCTCTTTTGACATCAATGATCACTTCTTTGTAGAATGGTGAGATCCTGGTGGTGAATCCGTAATACAGCTCACAAAGGATCTTGATGTATTGGGTTTGAACACCCAATAAATACATCAAGATGGAATAGGTAGTCAATCAGAATTAGAAAGGGACCACTGGGGGGTGGAATTTGGCAGCAAATAAAAGGCAACCCCAGACTCCTCTTCCTCTCTCTCTCTCTCTCTCTCTCTCTCTCTCTCTCTCTCTCCTCCCTCCCTCCCTCTCTCTTTCTCTCTCTCTCTCTGTCTCTCTCTCTCTCCCTCCCCAGGCTGTGGCTGTTCCCAAGTCAGCACTCTCCCTCTCTCCACCAGATCAGGTAGGACAGCATGCCCAGGTACAGTGCAAGGTACTGAGCACAGGAGTCTCAACCACATGTATAAGGGAGAAGCTGGAGTCTAGGGAAAGCTGGGCCAGGACAACAGGGATCTCTGGGGTACAGTTGGGAGGCCCAGAGGCAAGCACTTGAGAGAGCAGCAGAGAAACAGGACCAGGTTTGTGAGATGCAAGTGGACTGCATGGGACAGGACCAGGAATCTGTTCACAGGTACAAGGGAGCCTATATATCTGGAAAGGACATGGAATCATCTGTACATTAAACTAACCTTTCAATCTTCTAAATTTTTGTATGCAAATTCTTCATACAATCCTCAAGAACCCACTAGCACAGGAGAATCCACTTTCACGTTAATGCAATGACTTTAGTCCCTTTCTCTCCTGCCCATTCCTTTCCACACATCAACCTCAACACCGCATGTCACGGAGTTACTCTTACACAACAGACATTACAAAACAGTGGTCAGGCACTAACCTGCTTCATCCACAGCTTTTCATATCTAACTTCCTTCTATCCTTAAGTGTCAGCTTAAATCTTCCTTAGAGTCTTTGAGAGGTTAGAGGACTGACTCCCAAGGAACACTCAGGGGATAAGAGCCATTCCCAGTGATTCTGAGACAATTGGCACAAGTGAGTGCTCAGACCTACAATATTCTGCTGCCATGTCTGGTAGGGCTGGAAGACACCGGGGCCACTGAGGGTGGTCCTTGGAGACCAGGGGCTGGGGTGCCAGTTCAGGCACTGTGACGGCTTGAGGTTATCTCTTAAGCCTCGACACAGCATTTTTAAATCCAGAATAAACATATAGGAAACTGGAATAATAACAAGAGAATTGATGGTGAAAATGGGCTGGAGCATGAGCTTTATATGCCAGAGACCCAGGTTTATCCTTGGCACCACATGATTTCCCAAGCCTGCAAGACCTGAGCATCAAGCCAGGAGTAGCTCCTAAGCACAAAGTGTTTTCTCCTCCCAAAAAAGAAAAACTACCCACACACACACACACACAAAATTGTCATTATATACACCTGTATCAAGTTGTACAAGATATACTGTTTCACAGCTTATGCGTTTGATTTTCATTCTTGAACTATGCCTGTAAAAAAGGCTATTAATTTTCTGCTATCTCATTAAAGAGATGAATAGTAACAAGGCCAAATAAATTACCAAAGTTGGTGAAGGAGTAGCTTAACTGAGCCTCGAACTCATGTCTGTCATCTCTATCAGAGTCAAGGTATCTTTTGGAGGAATGACTCCTAATTTGCAATGCAGATGCAGTATTTTCCCTCACTGTTACTTTATACACTGAGTGGGGAAGTGGTAAAGGAATTTGCTGAAGTCTGACTGAATTTCAGCATGGATGGTGAAGTGCAATATAATTTCCTCCTTGGTATTTCAGAAGTTCTTCATCTTAACCATCTGTTGCTCGCTGACAGATGGGTTGATATATGACAGAATAATGGGCCTTCAATTCTAGAAAGGCATAAGGAATGCTTGAAAAATAGCAGCTCTTTTCATGAACCTAACTGTGCTAACACTGCTTGCTCACTTGTGTAAAAAAAAACTGTGGGTGGAAAGTGTGAAATATAATCATAATTATTCCCCCTAAACAGAAAGTTTCTCACAATTGCCAAAGGTCAAATCCAGCAAAATATGCCTATTCTAAAATTGTGCTTAAGTTTTCAAATGTAGTCATTTAAAGGGATATACAGGGAGGGTGGATATATTAATAAAAATAACCCCCAAATTTTTAACCCTTTATCATCTCTGTCTTCCACCCTTTTGTTTTATCAAAGCTCTGTTACAAGTTTTTTATATCTTTAAAGTAATTAAAGGAAATATAAAGATTTTGCAATTCAAGGGATTATTTCCTTCAAGTGACTCTTCCAAATATAAAGCCTCCTATCTTCTTGCAGTTGATGGGAACACACACAAAGACAAACACACACACACACACACAAACAATTGTGCCAGACAGTTGGACAGGCACTAGGAACTTATACTGGGAAATTTTCCCAACCCCTCTCAAATGAGATTAAGACAATACCATCCCCAAAGAACATACAATGTGGTGAAAGAGCCCAGCCTGTGAATAGATATCAAATAGTTTATGCTGAGGCTGGAGCAACCAGCAAGGGTTTCCATGATCAGAGAAGTGACTGATTCTTCCCAGCAGAACATCTTGGGTGACCTTACAGCTCTCAACACAATTATCCCAGTTTTTTCCAGTTATTTATTACAATCAGATGGAAGCACACACACACACACACACACACACACACATACACTATTGTTAAAATAGATTGCTAGCTCTCTTTTTAAAGAACATCTGGTTTTTTTTTAGACTGGATGAAAAAAAAATTTTCCATGTGGAGTTAACCTCAGCAAAATGAGTATGTTCAAAATAACATCAGAATACAAATTGAAAAATAAAATTCAGTTACTCCTGAATTCTTAGTGAAATATTATTCACCATTATAAATCATCACATCACTGAAAATTTATATCGTCTTTACCATTGTCCATATTGCAACCATAATATAGCCAGCAAGCTAGTCCAGTTTCCTTGCCTAACATATTTGATTTTAATCACAGCATTCTAGAGAGTATGTGCACCCTGTACCGTATTAGAGAGGTGCACAATGAAGCGTGGGAAAACCTTAAATCCATGATCAGTTTAGCTCCCTTAGTTATTTCCAGCCACATCTGTCAACTCTTTGGTGTCGCCATCTAGGAGCTATCAGTAGTATAGAATAGTAAGTTAATAATAGGATTATGTTTTCAAAGGAGTGTTTGACAGCCTGGCTTTATCTTGGCAGTTTCTTCCCACTCTACTATTATGTAATTCTGGAAGTGTAGATGTGCTCCCATTCCCTCCTGCCCGCCCTAAATTTCAGCAAGGTGAAGGCAAGAGAACACAAAGCCAGGTTCCAAATGGAGCTTGCGGGATTTAAAGGCAACACCAGAAATGATTTATAACATTTTGAAGCAGAATTTCTCAGCATAGCTTACTTGGGAGGATGGCCCTCCAGCAGTTGCATTCATTTGTTTAAATGTTGGTTGATTGTGGTGGCAACTTGAAATAAGTATAGTAATTAAAAAGTAACTTTGGATTATCTAATACTTTCATTTTTCAAGCCTCTACTACTTGCACTTGTTAGAAAACAAAGCTGTCATTTTTAAAAGTTTGTATAAGTGTCACTTCTAGGTGAGCTCTGTCCAGCCCTGCCCCATGCCCTCCTCCCAAATACCATGAAATGTGGTCCCCACAAAAATAAACACTCTAGTTAATAAGTTTCCTTTCAAGCAATAATAAAATAATAATTATTAATAAAGTTAAGTAATTAAAGTGTATGCAAGAGAGAAAGAAAAGAGAGAGAAACAAGAGGCTATTTCATCCATGACTCCAATTATATCTCTCTCCTCTATATATAAAAATATGTATAAAAATAAAACAAAAATATTTTTTATTCATGTACTGAGATACATTGCAGACATATAAGAAAATAATCTAGTCTCACTGCTTTTTACTTTAGCTTTCTACAAGTGCTGCCTGTGTCTGCTACCCTTCTAGATGTGATAAAAATATACTGCCTGACAGCTGGTACTCTCCAGATGTTACCAATGCCCAGATGTATGTTTCATGTCAAGAGGAAAAAGCTGATGGTTAATAGCCTAAATCTTGGCATTTTCATGTAGTTTGTTTTCATTTAGTTCATTTTTATATAGACCCCAATTTTTTGGAAGTGCTAAGTATATGTATATATACATATATCTGTATATATGTAAATATGCATATATGCATGTATATGTGCACATGTATATGCATATATACATGTATATATACACATATGTATAGACATATGTGTATATATGTATACATGTATATATGTATATATGTACTCATCTATGTATAGACATAAGTTTAAGACACAGATACTGCGGACCAGAGCAGAAACAAGCTTTCCCCGTTGCACTGCGGCGCTGGCTGCCCGCAATTTACCTCAAATTACCATGAATATTCTACCCACCTCTAAGAGAGAGCCCCAAAAAAGTAATGAGAATATAGCAGCCGCAGCCAGAGCCTAGCAAGCTGTCCAATGCGTGTTCGATATGCCAAAACCAGTAACAGAAATGTTTATTTTCCTGACCCCCGAAAAAGAGCCCTTAATACGGCAGCAGTAAGAAAGGCGAACAAGCAGTGCCTGATAAAATTTCCACGGCCATCCTAGGCTGCCAAAATGAAGAAGAACTAAAATGACTGCTGTACTTTCAATGCACATACGCTGGCACCGGAAGCATATATTGAGGATCTGATGGTGCAAGCGCAAAAGATCAAAGTACGACATCATTGGTCTGACTGAAACGAGGAGGCGTCAGTTGCATCATGCTGTATTTGACACCGGAGCAGAATTGTTCCTTGGAACATGCAGCGAAAGAGAGGCGTCGGTGGCGTTGGTGTCCTTGTCAACACAAACATGGCCGTCAACATTGATTCATTTGAATGCCTAACAAACCAGATAGGACGATTACACTTGAAGAGATGTGGCCCACTGCCAGCAATTTCTATCTTCATTGTCTACGCACCAACATCCACATACAAAGAAGATGAAATTGAGAAATTCTACATGGAATTGGAAGAGTTCTATAAAAAGATCACACCTTCTACAAGATCATAGTTGGTGATTTTAATGCCAAGATAGGACGAGAAGATCGGCTGAAGAACTCCACATCGGGACCCATGGCCTAGAATGGAACGAACAAGGTGAGAGACTATCTGAGTTCATCATGTCCACCAAGACCATTCATGGGAACTCCGAAACAGTTCAGCCTTCAGGACAGTTAGCAAAACGTTGGACATGGGAATCTCCTGGTGGACAGTTCCACAATGAAAGTGACCACATCATCTTCAATCGACGGGTTTTGTCTGACCGATGTTGCTGTTTTCCCAAATTCCAAACAGGATTGGACCACCATCTCCCTTCATGCAAAATTCTACTTCCTGCCAATGGGGAGAAAAGGCTGCAAAGTTTAAGAAGAGAACTCCCAGAACGACCACCAACTGGGAACTCTTTGGCACCATTGCAGCAACATGGGAAGATACCATCATTGACAACATCGATGAAGAATACAACCGACTGGTTCAGCACCTCCATAATTGTGCGAAGAATGCCAAGAGAGAGAAAGACACAAAAAGGACGCTTGTCTTCAGAAACTCTTGAGCTCATTCGCCAACGTGGCAAGGCGCGAGCCTCAGGAGACCAAAGGCTAACGTCCAAGCTTGCTAAACGGTGCAGAGAAGCAATAAAAGAAGACCTCAAAGACAGAAGAGCAGAAATACTGGAAGATGCAGCAGAAGCCGGGAAAAGCATTCGCACTGCCCACCTGTCCTTCGCCAACTATAAGACCAAGATGACTGCCCTCCGGCCCTGATGGATCTATCACATCTTCCAGAAAGGCAATGGAGAAGATTATCCAGGACTTCTACTCAAATCTCTTTGATAGCCACATCCACCTGCCCACATACCAAATTCCACAGGATGGATATGTCATTCCCAACGTTCTCCCTTCTGAAATCCGACATGCCATCTCGTCGGTAAAAGAAGGGAACAGCACCAGGCCCAGACAAAGTCAGACCCGAACACCTGAAGAATCTGCCGTCGGTACTCATCAATACACTAGCTCGGCTCTTCACACGCTACCTGTCCAAATGCAAGGTGCCCTCCCAATGGAAAACCAGCAGGACAGTTCTACTGTTCAAGAAGGGAGACATTCACGACATCGGCAACTATCGCCCCATCTGCCTGATGTCCGTCATCTACAAGCTGTTTACACGAGTCATCCTGAACAGGATTGGCAGAACACTAGATGAAGGACAACCATGCAAGCAAGCTGGCTTCGGAAAGGATTCAGCACAATCGACCATATCCACACAGTAACCAAGCTCATTGAGGTTTGTAGGGAGTACAAGATGCCGCTCTGTCTCACGTTCATTGATTTACAGAAAGCCTTTGATTCTGTGGAGACTGAAGCAATCATCGAAGCCCTAGCCAAACAGGGTGTTCAAACCCAATACATCAAGATCCTTCGTGAGCTGTATTATGGATTCACCACCAGGATCTCACCATTCTACAAAGAAGTGATCATTGATGTCAAAAGAGGGGGTTCGACAGGGTGATACCATTTCACCAAAACTCTTCAGCGCCACCCTCGAGAACATCATGCGAGCAATTAGAATGGGAAGGAATGGGAGTGAAGATAGATGGTCGGCAACTACACCACCTCCGCTTCGCTGATGACATCGTTCTAATAACACCAAACATTAGCCAAGCGGCACAAATGCTGGCTGACTTCGACCGAGAATGTGGAAAGATAGGTCTACAGCTGAATCTAAAAGAAAACAATGTTTATGAAGAATGAACTAGTTCCAGAGGCCCCATTCACTCTCAATGGAACAAACATCTCTGAATGCAGCAGTTATGTGTTCCTAGGTCGAGAAATCAACATGATGAGCGACCTAAAACCTGAGCTGCGCAGGAGGAAGAGAGCGGCATGGAATGCCTTCAAAGGCATCGAAGAAATAGCTAAAAAGGACAAAGAACCTCCGGCTCCGGGCACATCTCTTTGACTCCACCGTTCTCCCTGCATTAACATACACCTCAGAGACCTGGGCCCTCCGAAGCAGGATGAGAATGCTATTCGGGTCTCCCAGAGAGGAATCGAAAGAGCTATGCTTGGAATATCACGCCTCACTCCAAGTGAGAGAAGGAATCCGGAGTTCTGACCTCCATCGCTATTCCAGAATCAGGGACGCTGTCTCGTTTGCCAAGGCATCGAAAATCAGATGGGCTGGACATGTAATGCGATTTGGAGACAACCGCTGGACTAGAGCCGTTACCGACTGGATCCCACAGGATGTCAAAAGATCACGTGGCCGCCCACCTACAAGATGGTCAGACTTCCTTGTAAAGACCCTGAAGGAACGGTTTGAGGCTCTTCATATTCCTGAATCAACCAGATGCCATTGGGCTACATTGGCACGTGATAGGGTCCAATGGAAATGTTACTGGCGCCCGCTCGAGCAAATCGATGAATAACGGGATTCAAGTGATCAAGTGATGTATATT
>JAJIBD010027029.1:0-26080 GCA_021461705.1 Cryptotis parvus
CTCCAGACTCCCAACTGGGAACTCTTTGGCAGCATTGCAGCAACATGGGAAGATACCACCATTGACGACATCGATGAAGAATACAACCGACTGGTTCAGCACCTCCATGATTTGTGTGAAGAATGCCGAGAGAGAGAAAGACACAAAAGGATGCCTGTCTTCAGAAACTCTCAAGCTCATTCGCCAACGTGGCAAGGCGCGGAGCCTCAGGAGACCAAATGCTAACGTCCAAACTTGCTAAATGGTGCAGAGAAGCAATAAAAAAGAAGACCTCAAAGACAGAAGAGCAGATATACTGGAAGATGCAGCAGAAGCCGGGAAAAGCATTCACACCGCTGGCCTGTCCTTTTGCCAACTATAAGACCAAGATGACTGCCCTTCGACCCCTGATGGATCTATCACATCTTCCAGAAAGGCAATAGAGAAGATTATCCATGACTTCTACTAAAATCTCTTATAGCCACATCCACCTGCCCACATACCAAATTTCACCAGGATAGATATGTCATTCCCAACATTCCTCCCTTCTGAAATCCGACATGCCATCTCATCGGTAAAGAAGGGACAGCACCAAGCCCAGACAAAAGTCAGACCCGAACACCTGAAGAATCTGCCTTCAGTACTCATCAATACACTAGCTCAGCTCTTCACACGCTACCTTTCTGAATGCAAGGTACCCTCTCAATGGAAAACCAGCAGGACAGTTCTACTGTTCAAGAAGGGACACATTCACAACATCGGCAACTATCGCCCTATCTGCCTGTTGTCTGTCATCTACAAGCTGTTTACATGAGTCATCCTGAACAGGATTGGCAGAACACTAGATGAAGGACAACCATGTGAGCAAGCTGGCTTCAGGAAAGGATTCAGCACAATCGACCATATCCACACAGTAACCAAGCTCATTGAGGTTTGTAGGGAGTACAAGATGCTGCTCTGTCTCACGTTCATTGATTTACAGAAAGCCTTTGATTCTGTGGAGACTGAAGCAGTCATCGAAGCCCTAGCCAAACAGCGGTGTTCAAACCCAATACATCAGGATCCTTCATGTGCTGTATTACGGATTCACCACCAGGATCTCACCATTCTACAAAGAAGTGATCATTGATGTCAAAAGAGGGGTTCGACAGGGTGATACCATTTCACCAAAACTCTTCAGCGTCACCCTCGAGAACATCATGCGACAAGTATAATGGGAAGGAATAGGAGTGAAGATAGATGGTTGGCAACTACACCACCTCCGCTTCACTGATGACATCATTCTAATAACACCAAATATTAGCCAAGTGGCACAAATGCTGGCTGACTTCGACCGAGAATGTGGAAAGATAGGTCTACAGCTGAATCTAAAGAAAACTATGTTATGAAAAATGAACTAGTTCCAGAGGCCGTATTCACTCTCAGTGGAAGTCATCTCTGAATGCAGCAGTTATGTGTACCTAGGTTTAGAAGTCAACATAAAGAACGAGCTAAAACCTGAGCTGCGCAGGAGGAAGAAAACGGCATGGAATGCCTCAAAGAGCATTGAAAAAATAGTTAAAAGGACAAAAGAACCTCCGGCTCTGGGCACATCTCTTTGACTCCACCATTCTCTCTGCATTAACATATGCCTCAGAGACCTGGGCCCTACAAAAGCAGGATGAGAATGCTATTCAGGTCTCCCAGAGAGAAATCGAAAGAGCTATGCTTGGAATATCATGCCCTCACTCAAGTGAGAGAAGGAATCGGAGTTCTGACCTCTGTCGCTATTCCAGAATCAGGGATGCTGTCTCGTTTGCCAAGGTATTGAAAATCAGATGGGCTGGACATGTAATGAGATTTGGAGACAACCGCTGGACTAGAGCCATTACCAACTGGATCCCATGGGATGTCAAAAGATCACGTGGCCGCCCACCTACAAGATGGTCAGACTTCCTTGTCAAGACCCTGAAGGAATGGTTTGAGGCTCTTCATATTTCTGAATCAACCAGATGCCATTGGCCTACATTGGCACGTGATAGGGTCCAATGGAAATGTTACTGGTGCCTGCTCGAGGAAATCGATGAATAACGGGTTCAAGTGATCAAGTGATCAGAAACTCTGCTTTTAGTCTCATATTTTCATCCTTGCAGCATTACGACACAGCCAATTCAAATATTCCCATTCTTCCTCTTTAATTCTGATACTTAAAGCTCAGCAAGTTCATACATGGAGTCAGGAATGAATAAGCAGGTAGGAATAGTGTTCTCAAAGTATAAGGTGATATTTCAGCAGACCACCCTTCTGATAAATAAATGTCCCAGGTTATTTATCTCTTTTTTTTTCTCCCTCTCTCTCCCTTCTTTCTCCTACACATTGTGGGTTGCACTACATACACTTGGAAGTCATCATGTGTATTTTTTTTGCCTGTATTTAATGTTCAGTTCTATGTTGGTATCAGCCCTTTCGACATTTAATCGCACATGTTCCCTTCTCTATCTTACCTAACCTCTGACTCCCTCACATTTGCAGTAATTTCCACTTTTGGTAAGATCGCCTGATATATTTTTGTCATGCAAATAAATGCAGTCATTCTATCTCTCTCTTTCCTTCTGACTAATTTCACTCAACATGATCCTTTCCATGTCCATCCATTTATAGACAAATTTCATAACTTTATTTTTTCCTAACAACTGCATAGTATTCCATTGTGTAGATATACCACAGTTTGTTGATCCAGTCATCAGTTCTCGGGCATACTGGTTGTTTCCAGGTTCTGGCTATTGTGAATAGAGCTGCTATGAAAATAAAAGTACGAATTGTGTTTCTGCTGTGTGTTTTTGGCTTCCCAGGGTATATTCCCAGGAGTGATATGGCTGGGTCAAAAGGGAACTCAATTTCTAGTCTTTGGAGGAATGTCCATATTGTTTTCCAGAAAGGTTGTACAAGTCAACATTCCCACCAACAATGTATGAGAGTCCCCTTTATCCCGCATCCACACCAGCACTTGTTGCATTTACCCTTTTGGATATGGGCCAGTCTCTGTGGTGTGAGGTGATATCTCATTGTTGTTTTGATTTGCATCTCTCTGATGATTAGTGATTATGAGCATTTTTTCATGTGCCTTTTGGCCATTCGAATTTCTTCCTTGTCAAAGTTTCTGTTCATCTCTTCTCCCCATTTTTAATGGGGTTGGCTGTTTTCTTCTTATATAGCTGTAACAGTGCCTGATATATCCTGGATATTAACCCCTTATCAGATGGGTATTGGGTGAATATTCTTTCCCATTCTGTGGACTGTCTTTCTATCTTGGTCACTGTTTCTTTTGAGGTGCAGTAGCTCTTTAGTTTCATGTAGTCCCATATGTTTATCTTTTCTTCTAGTTTCTTTGTTAATGGTGTTTCACCTTTGAAGATGTCTTTAGCTTCAGTGTCATGGAGGGTTTTTCCTATATTTTCTTCAACGTACTTTTATGGATTCAGGTCTGATATTGAGATCTTTAATCCATTTTGATCTGATTTTTGTGCAAGGTGTAGAAACAGGTCCAAAATCATTTTTTTACATGTAGCTGTCCAGTTTTCCCAGCACCACTTGTTGAAGAGGCTTTCCTTACTCCAGTTTGGACTCTTTGCACCTTTATCAAAGATTAAATGATCATATCTTTGAGGGTAGGTGTCAGGATACTCAACTCTATTCCATAGGTCCACTGGTCTGTTTTTATTCCAGTAACATGCTTTTTAATTACTGCTACTTTGAACACTTAATTTTAATGCTTAGAATTAGACTTCAGATTGCTGAATGAGAGGCAGAAGAGATGCATAAACACAAAATAGAAACTAGAGATCTGGAGAATTCCAGTATTCACAGTAAAAGAACTAATGGATGGTGTAGGAAATTACTCCCCAGTGCCTTGAAGCATTCTCTGTTTTTTCATGAGCAGTGACTTTCATAAGGTTAATGACTTATATAACCATTTGGGAATCTCCTTTACCTGCACCATAGGAAATGGGAAAGTGGCTATTTGTTACTAATAATAATCAACGTCTAAGAGGAAAGGCATATTTTCAAAGTGGTGCGGTATGTCTGTGTAAGCAGTAGACGCTGAAAGAAAAACTTCTCTGTACTTGATGGCATTCCACAGGCGGCTGGCTTCAGAAACACTATCTGTGAGAAGCACATTTTCAGGCCGGTGTCCCAGAAGCCCATTTCCTAATTGCTTTTGCAAATCTAAAACAATGCATAAATCACTTATCATGACAGGCTTTTGCCAAATACAGCGAGTCGACTTACGCCATACTTGAATTTCAGTTCTAATGTGCTTAAAATAGGATCGCTAGCTCTTTACAAAAACTGAATAAAGGACAAATCAAATGAGTGGCACAGAAGTAGGAAAGCAGAGGAGAGTATCTCCGTATATTGGTATTCTCATGGGAGCAAAAGACATGGATGTTGAAAAGTGCTCTACTAGGCTGCATTTATAGCTTGAAACATGTAGAACACAGTGGATCTAATTTGAGTTCCACTATCCACTTTACATATTCATTTTGTTGAATATTTCTTCAATTGGTTCATTGAAAATTTGAATGGACTCGTCGCTTGTTAAGGGAAACATACCACTTGGGTCAGTGGGGGGTGGAAAATAGGACAGGGAAGGGGATACAGCTATGGTGGAAGGAAGTGTTGAACCAGGAGGAGAACAAGGAGCTGAAAGGTAGTAAGGTGCTAAGCAGGAAGCCCTGTCACAATAGTTCAGCAATAGTACCATAAATCACAGTGCTAATGGTTATTTAAAAAAAATAATGCCCCCCAGGCTGAAGAGATAACACAGATATAGTAGAGATCTAGTAAGTAGAATACTTGCCCCCACACACAGACCTGGGATGGATGTCCAGCATCCCATATGGTCTTCCAAGCACTTCCAAGAGTATTTACTTGTTGGGCACTAAGCAGCTAATCTTAGGGCCTGGCTCTTTCCCACCATAAGGCCCTAAGGGCGGAACCCATAAGTAGTCTCTATTCCAAAATAATAAAACTTCCAGAAGCCCAAATGTTTACATCCACAAGAGAAAAACACCTTTACAGGACAGGGTGTGCCTGGCCTTTTGAATAATTTGTTGCAATTGTGCTTTGTAACCCTCTATCCAGAAAATTTTTATAAGAGGCATAAGCTATGCTCAGTAGAGGAGAACTGCTCTCCAGAACTCCCCACTGCATTGGTGTCTTTCTTTCCTTCCTTAGCAGCAGCAGCAAGGCAGAAGCTTCTCCCAAGTCCTTCCCTCTCCTTTTCACAGGGATGAAGTCTGGCAAGATCTTGGTCACCCTCATTCGTGGCGGGGGCAACTGGCCACGGCCCCAGAGTTTTACTGAGTTCAAAGCCAAAAGCTACCTTGAGCATTACTAGATATGGCCCCCCAAACCAAACAAAACCAAAACGTCTCTCATAGAGACAGAATGGTGGGTAGGAAGGAAATGGTGGCAGTGGACACTGATGAAGGGATTAGTGTTGAAACATTATATTCCTGAAACAAATCATGAATAACCTTGTTAAGTCAGGTGACTAAATACATTTTTTCTTAGGAAAACAATTATGTTATCCTCCAAATAAAAATGCTGGATTTCAATACAAAATATTCTTAAATATTTAGGGACCGAGCCAAAATGCTTGGTAGGTCACCTGCCTTCACGTAAGTGACTGAGTGTGACCTCTGGCATTACATATGGTCCTTAGCCCTGGCAGGAGAGCCAAGGGAGAATACCTGAGCACCTTCTGATATCAGCTCCCATAAATAAAATTCTTAAATATTTAATTTAAATGTCTGTGTTGAAGCTCTTAGATTCCCATGTATTAAATGTACTGGTTTTGATTCTGACCACTTGGGATAAATTCACAACTTGATTTAAAAAGGGCTAAATGTGGTGTAGGAACATAACCAGTTATCAAGCACATTCTGTCATCTGTTTCTTGTCCCTCAGATTTCTTGCAAAGAATTAGGATGGAATAATTATACTTAGTTGGCAGGAATTTTTTGAAAATTGAGCAAAAGTTTAGCTGAAATCTACCCTTACTGTCTATTACCCAGTACCATGACATTGCTCAGTTTCTTTTGTATAAATTATATTCTAATAGATGGTGAAATAAGGTTAGTGCAGCAATAGCGTTGTCATTCTTACATATTAATCCCTACCTATTTCTCAAATTTGCTAAGACAATGTCTTTAAATCCAGAGCATACAATCATTTCCACATATTGTGTGTGTGTGTGTGTGTGTGTGTGTGTGTAGTGCCATGGAGAAACAAAATAAACAGTAAATTATCACTCAGTGGGCAATACAGAAGATCAGCTTTGAAATCCAAGTGTTACGAGTTCCAATTCTGACACTGAGCATTAATGATAGCCTCAGAAGTATGAGTTAGGTGAAACAGGAGCAAAAGGTAACTCCCAAACAGAAATAGCTTACACAGCTTAGTTTTAGCTCTTATTTAGAACCACAGTTTTGTGACTTAGGTTCATTGTGCTTTGAAACCCAGGCCAAAAAAGCATTATTTATAGGCTATGACAATCTTGGCATCAAGAGAGAAAAAGGAAAAGAGAGAATGGCAGAGGAAACCCTAATACTTCACAGTTCAACTAGTCCTAGGGAGATAGCTCCAAAGTAAAAGACATGCCCAGCACACGGGAGCCCTGAATCTTCCCTTTACCTCCTACTCCAACCCTCAGTAGTGTGAGGCCTGGCAGCCATGTACTCTGCAAAGGAGGAGCACTATGTACTCAGCCTGGCATTGGCAGGAACCAGGTCAGATGGGATATTTCTTTCGATAAAGCAATTTCCATGTCCACACTTGAGATTAGCTGAACAAGGGGAAATTGGAAAGGTCTTGGATATTAGTGAAATGGCATTGGGTTTACCAGAATCTCTCGTGATTCTACCTGATTCTGTTCTGCTGGTCTTGCTTTTGGATATGTAAAAGCAGTACATTATAAGAAAGTAATAAGAAGTTATAAGAAAGTAATAAGACTGACCCAGAAAATTTATGAAGCAAAGTAGTGCCTGGTATTTGATCTGCATGCTCAGTAAATACTCATTCCCTTGACCTTTCTTGGAAGTCATGCTAAGGGTTTAGGCTAACTTTGGACTAATAATGTATGTTTCCAATTTTTTTTTATTACCTCGTTGATTCAAAAAGTTATGGTCCACATATTCTCCAAGCTTCTGATGCTACAAGTCTCCAAATTACTTGTAGATTTGATTGAAATATCAACCAGGGACTTTTGTAGTAACTCCTTTGTAGAAGATCAACCTGTATTTCAAAGTTATGAGGAAAATATTGAGAGGACTGAAAACATTGGTGTGACTAGTTCCTGTTGGAATTGGCTGAATGATTCCAATCCCCACTAAATATGCTGAACAATACCAGTCCCCACAGGATATGTTCACAATCTCAGCCCTGGAAATTCTGAATGTTACTTCATATTGCAAAAAGAGATTTGTAGAGATTACAGAATTTGAGATGGGACGATTATGGTGCCCTGGACTTTATGCAGTTGCAAAGGTCCGATAAGAATAGTCTGGGAAACGTATAAATCAGAGAAGGGTGAGGACAGAAGTAAGAGACTGGAAGGGTGAATCCCAGAGGGGAAGCCTTTGAGAGTGTCTAGAAACTGGAGACATAAGGCATCTCTTTATGCTGACACTTAGATTTTCATGTCCAAGACTCATTTTGGACCTCTGAACTCCAGAACTGTAAGATAATTAATTTGTGGTGTTTTGAGCCACAAATCTGTCATAGTTTGTTACAATGTAACAAAACGTGAATGCATATGCCAAATGGAAGGAAATGTTTTCTGAATTTTAAGATACTTGCATTGCTTCAAGCAGTTGCTATCACAAATATTTTTTAAATATCAATGTTTCTTAAAAAGTAAACAATTTATATGAGAATTGACTACCTTTAAACTTTTGAGGTCTTATTTATTTTTCCAACCTCATGGTGAAATATTAGAAATAGAAATAGATGAAGCAAAAGTTTAGCCTCTAACTCAGTGTTAACCATGATCTTCTATAATTTGCTTAACCTTCAAGTTTCTTATTTTCAATTCCTTATTCCCTTGTTGATATTAGCAAATTAAGTATTGGAAAACTCATGATAAAATATACCATTGTCACATTGCCAAGAGAGATCATGACCGAAAGAGTCCTATATAAAATCAGCAAGATCACAAAACATGTCACCAGCCTGACCACAAATACACATGCTCTACCTTCCAATCCCTTATCTCCTCTGCTCTCCCTTCTCCATTTGGAGAAGTAAGGCCTTCATTTCACTGTACGGAATTCCTATGAAACCTTCCTTAAATAACAATAGCACCGAAGCCCCAATTAGAGTATGTTTTTGATTAATTGGGGTCAGTTAACTATAAATCTGCATTTATATTTACTTGGTAAAAGAATTAACTGATATAATAAAAGATATATTTTGTATACATGTTTTTAAATAACTTAATGAAACAAAATAAATATGTTCATTTAGATTTGTCTGAATTTTTACCCTAATTGTCTATAATAAACTATGACCAATGTAGTGACTTTTTAGAGAATTTGGTAGGGGATGAATCAGGGCAAAGGTTATCACAAAAAGGGAGGGCTTGGGAGGAATGTGTCTTTCTGTGAAGATTTTAGGGGAGAATGTTTCTTTCACTGTCATACCTTCTAACACTTCCTGCACTGGCTTATGGTCTTCTTGCTACACTAGCTTAAGACAACAGTGCCACCTCTTTCTGACCAAGTTTCCTGATCCCATTGGCCTGTCTGCTTAACTATAGCTCATTCTCTACTTTGAAAGATTCTTGACTAAATACGAAAAACCTTGGGGGCTCATTACTCGGTCTTCCAAGCTCAGATACACCACACATAGGCCCACATGCCCCCGTGCACAAAGTGAGTACCACACGAGACTGCTGCATGTAGAAAGAAACACGGTAATTCCAAACCCACCCATCTCTCCAGTTACTCAGGAGAGAAAATTACCTATTATTTCATGTTTCTTGATGAAAAAAAAAACAAGTTTATCTCTTAAAACAAACTTAGTTATTCTTTAGTTTTCTTATTTTGATCAGGAGTTAGTTTTCTTATTTTGATCAGGATCTTAAACGTTTTCCCTTTGTGTCTCCCTTTTCACACAGTATTTTTTACATGATCTGAAGTGTATAAAATAGCTATAGAAATGTTATCTGGTAATCAATCATAAGTTTATTAAGATTTTTTCATGACCACCACATTTATTTACCCCAAGTGGGGTTGTGACCCATAGTTTAAGAACTTAAGAGTTAGACAAATACCTTTCTACTTTGTGTTTCTGGTAGAGAAGAGGAATAATCTACTGTCATTAGAGTTTTTGTTTTCTTGTTTGGGTGATATTAGGGACAGGATAGAAACAAGGTGAGAGAAGCCAAACATGTCATCATCAATAAGTGCAAGTACAGAGAACGCCATTCAGTTATAAAGAAATACAGTGTCCTTTGGCTCTTGGATCCTAAGTCTGTTGCAGACAGATCAGTGAGCCAAACAACACCCTTGCCTTCCAAGTCTTAAAGTTCAATAGGGGAGACAAACGTTAGAGAAATGATTTCCACAGAATGAGGTGATGGCTTGGACTCAGGTACAAAATCTCTAAGTAGACATAAAATTCCACGAATGAAAGAATCAAAAATTTTTTAACTGCACACTTTATTTCCAGTGCTTGCCTGCCCTTATTTCAGGTATATTATAGTGGCCTGATTAAAGGCTGGCAGAGACGGCAGTGAGATTTGACTTCCTGAAAGCAGACTTGCATTAGACTCATATTAGGAGCATAACTAAACTCAGTTTAGCTACAAGGCATCAAATAATATTAAGTGTATATATTTGCCAGAGCAAAATTGCTTTTAAAGTATAGTATTTGTTATCATTGTGTAGCAATTTAGCCAAGACTAATACTGGGCCTTCAGTATATGGCAGCTCTCCGGGCCATGTGGTGTGCCATGGTTTAGGGCTGTCCGTTTTGTGGCGTGCCACCAATTAGAAGGGCTGGGCAGGCAGATGCCGACACAGCTAACCATGTCTTTGCCTTAAATCATAACCCATCACTTTGCATTGGCAAAAGAAAATGAAGGAGTAAAAGAAAACAACTGGAGAAGTTTCTTTTTGTACACATAGACATTTTTACAAGTCAAAACTATAATTTTGAAAGTTATACTCCTAATTCTACTAATCTTCTGGCCCCAAATAATATTAATATTTTTGTTTCTTTATGTATGTGAATATAAATATCCAATATAATAAAAAATCATATGGTACAATAGTTTGAATCTTTTTGTGTAAAAACATTGTTTGCATTTTCTAATGGTATAAACTGTATTTAGAAAATACAAACCTACTGCTAAGTATTCTATATCCAGATTAACTAATATTTTATCTTCCCTATGTTTACTTTTCATTATTATAAAAAAAAACTCTGAAATGTTTCCTCACATACACATTTTTGTGTGTCTCTTCTTTTAGCTTTATACATTTCTGGAAATAGAATTACAGGTCCAAAGGCTGGAGAGATTATACAGGGCTTAAGCACTTGTCTTGCACATGGCAGACCCCATTTCTTCCCTCGCTTCAAATATGGTCCTCTGAGAACAACTAGAGTGATTCCTGATCATTTCCTGGTGTGGCCCCAAAATGAAAGAAAATCACAGGTCTGGGAGTATGAACAGCTTTTACTTTAGAGATAAAATCCTCTAGAAGGTTGATACCAATACATGTACTCTTATAGACTATATTTCTGCTGCAGAAATTTAGTTGGAGATGTGAAAGCGCAGAGACTTTAGGATGTCGGAAGTTCTCCCTTACCCTTGACCTGTGCCAAAGTCCTAATTCACCGGAAACAATATTATATCTCAGAAGTAACGATATCGCACCTCAAATCTGATTCACAGTAGCATGGTGGTCTGGGCCTTGAGCTCTCCTTCTTTCTCTCTTCCTGGTTCTTTCCACATATTCTTGACAATTTTTTTTATGGAAACAATTTCTTTCTGATGGTGTTTTAGTGCGATACCCAGCAGTGCTTCTGGGCTACTCCCAGCACAGTGTTCAGGAATCCCTCTTGGCTGGGCTCTGAGGGAGGGAGCCGGGGGAGAAGCATGTGGGGATGGAGGCCCAGGACTTGTGCGTGCATGCACCACAGCCCTTTCAGTATCTCCCTGGCCCTCCCTTCTGATTTTAGGCAGTTCTGTTGTTCTGCCCACCATACCCATCGCCAATTTCCAAGTAACTGTCCCTTTATTGTGCATATGTTCTTGTAACATGAAAAGGACAAAAAGTTATTGAAAGTCAGGTTTATTTTTTATGAGAAACATTCTCTGCTCTGGAACTATTTAGTCTATTTACATCTGGTAACATCAATAGTTTGTCATTTAGCCTGTTGCATAACAGCTGCCCTTACCATAGTTTATCAGCTGACCCTCTTGAGATTTCTAGGTATTATTTTCTCAGAACATTCAGAAAGTAGGCAAAGGGATATACAATACAACCTTTCAGTATCTGTACTGCAAACGATAATGCCCAAAAGGTAAGAGCAGGGAGGGAGGAGTACCTGCCATGTCCGACCTATGGGGTACATCAGTGGTGGGGAGGAAGAAAACTAGGAACATTGGTTGTGGGAAATGTATACTCAGTGAAGGGACTAGTGTTGGAACATTGTGTGACTGAAACCTAATCATGAAGAATTTTGAAACTATGCATCTCACTGTGATTCAATAAGAAACAATTGAAAGTTTAAAAAAAACAGATCTTTATGAGGGATACTGACTACCTTTATTCTTCACATGTCAAGGGACTGGGCTTGCTAGACAATTTTAGTTCTGTTGTAAAGAACAGAGAAGCAGAGTGTGGCACCAACCACATCTTCCTGACACCGTATCCCCCAATACGTTTCATTTCTCTTTTATCTAGTATTTTATCATCCCACCATGTCATCGTATCCTTCCTGGTCTCAGACCTTCCTTCACAGCTGTGACAGCTGTTCCTGGGAATCCCAGCACTCCACTGCCAAAACAAAATAGTCATGCTGTCTGTTTCTCTACCACCCCCATTTATCCAGTCTTCCTGAGTAGGGATGCTGCTTTCAGGTCTACCCACTCCTCTCTAACCCCTCCAGTTGTGATCTCTCTCTTGCCCCCTCTTAAAATGCCTGTCTTTCAGCTCAAGACTCATGGCTTAGAGGAAGCAAATACAACAGAGGATTCAACAGGATTCTGGGCTTATGGCAACCTGGGCTCAAAAAATGTTTATGGTACAAAGGCCTCTGCATCTTGAGCTTAGGGTTATTATGGTGTCGACTTCTTTTGAAGCAAATGACACATTAGAACTCTTTTGTCTTTTTAAGGAAATTGGACTTACCATCCATGTAGAATGAGTTTGGGGCTGTTTTCTCTGGTCTAGAGTGTTAGCAATGAGGACAGGTAGGAACAGGAGAACATGGAGCTCTGCAGGTTGTGGTACATGAGCTGAGTAAGGTGCCATTTCCCTTTGCACCTCTGTTTGTGCACCACTTGCTACCTAGGCCAGAGTGTATCTTAAAAGGCCCGTTCTGGAACTGTGAGGGGAGATAAAAACTGTCTTTAGTGGCATTGACCATGTCTTCCTCTAAATATTGTTCTGTAGTTGTAATCCCTTACCTGTGTCCTGGTGTGGGAACTTAGTTATAATGTCAAGCTTTTTTTCTTCTTCCTCACCTGGCCAATTGGTGATGATACCATAAATTTATTTCTATTGAATTATAAATAGATGTTGAGCATTTGAAGTAGGATGCTCCTGGAGGGGAGCAGAGTGAGAGAGGATGCTCTGAAAATTAAGGGGGAAAAATAAGCTCTGACCACAAGTCAGTTTGGCAGGATTTCTATGTGCATGGGTGATCATGTCTTTTTTGTCAATAACTTATGCACTAAGGCCTGGTTTGAGAACAAACTTTATAGGTCGTGAAAGACACACTGACAACAGCAGAATTCCTCAGTCTGGAATTCATTAACAAACTGTCTTCTCTCTTCTATGCAAGAGCCAAGTACATCTTCTGGAAGATTGAGAGGTATTTTGTTCGCATCATGACCCGGAAGGTAAAGTCTCAATGGTGTCCTTCCAAATCGGGCACATGATTACAAAACTTTTAGATTGCTCACCATTTCTTGAAGGCTATTCAATTTGAAGACTTTTTTTCTGATAATGGAAAAGAATGTAGTGCTCTGGCCAGAGTAGGCAGCAAATTCTAAAGTGATCATTAAGTTCTGAATGCATGACAAAAACAGTCTGACAAACTGTTTTCTTTACCAAGAAAGTAATTGTCAGAAGCCAGTACATCCCTGGCCATGAGCCTCCTGTATGCACCCTCTTTAGGAACTTGCCAAAATACCACTTTCTTTGTGAGACCATCCCTAAAGTTTCTGTTTTTACATGGTGACCCATTGTTCACTTGCTTCAAATCCCACCTGACAGTTCTTGTAGTTTGCACCATCTAATTTTTGCACATTATGCATTTTCTTAGTATGTTTCTCTCTGTGCTTCCTCTAATGTCTGTCACAAGGGAAGTGACTTTGGAGATGAATATATCACAGCCTCAGTACCACTGGTCCTTCCCCTGTTAGGACATCAGTAGCATAAGTTAATGACATTAAAAGATTTGAGAAAGTATGGAGTAAGTGCCCATTGTGGGTGGTGAATGCTCAACAAATGTTTATGACCTTTGGAAACCAACTTTTTGCACAAATACATATGGACGCCCATTAATGTAACCATTAAAACATGTCTACTATATTTATGCCATATTATGTGTGCATATATGTGTGTATTTATTTATATATATGTGTGTATATATATTTATATTTATCAAAAGACAAATAGGGGAGTACAATAGAATTTTCATGAAAGTTAAAAATATGCCTATTTGGGGGCTGGAGCAATAGCCCAGTGGGTGGGGCGTTTGCCTTGCATGCCGGCGGCGCATGCCGCGCCCGGTTCTATCCCCGGCATCCCATATGGTCCCCAGAGCACCGCCAGGAGTAATTCCTGAATGCAGAGCCAGGAAAAACCCCTGAGCATCGCAGGGTTTTTTTGACCCAAAAGCAAAAAAAAAAAAAAAATGCCTATTAAAGTAATGTTCATTACAATAAGCTTTATAATATATTTAAACTAACCTTTTAGAACTTAGATCATTCTAAGTGAAGCTCAGCATGGTAAAATCTTTCACATTATTAGCCTTTTAAATTGCACTAATTATTATCTATTAGCAACAATAAATATGGCACAACAAAAAATTTACTGAAAACAAAATCTGTTATAAATTATTAAATGTTCAAACACTGAAATTTGTCACAGAATAACAATGCATTACAATTTAACAAGTATGTTTCACAAGAATTGCTAAAAAATACCTTTGATAGTTGGGGGATGGAGACATAGATAATGTAGAAGGTAAGGCACCTGCTTTTCACACAGCCAACCGGGTTTGATCCCTGGCATCTCATAGCTTGCCCCAAGCACCACAAAGAGTGATTCCTGAGTGCAAAACCAGGAGTTGGCCCTGAGCACTGCCAGCTGAGTTCCCAAAACCAAAACAAACAAATAAAAAAGCATTGATTGCAGTTTCTGTAGTCTAAGCAAAATAAATTAACCATTCAGAAATTAAATATTTTAAGTTTAGGAGATTTAATGGGATAAACACATGATACTCTGAATATATTTTTTTACAATTAAAAAGTGGCTGGGATTTGTACCATTCCTTTTCAAAACTTTTGGGATCTCATTATCTACACTTCAAAAAATTATTTTTAGCCCCATGAAAATATTTAGAAAATCCTCCTGTTATTTCAAAATATTTGACCAGATGTCTAATTCTATGGACATCACGTATTTTGTTAATCACAATCACAATACAGTTTCTATGTTGGAAGAGATTTAAGAAAGAAAAAAAAAGAAGCTCACTTATATACCTGCACCCCCAATTATACCAGCTCATAAGTGGCTGCCTACTTTACACCAGAGATTGAGCAAAATCCAAGTCTATTCTTGTTACAGCCTTGAAAAATGAAGAATGCCACAGAGGTCACAGGGAAGATTTTTTTCCATGCAGCCCATTGGAAGGCATGTTCACGTGAAAACCAGCTACTGTGAAGGAATTGCCGCGCGCCGCTGTGCAGCGTGAGCCCAGAGCCCTGTGCCTTGTGGCAAACTACAGTCGTGCCCAAGTGCTCCCAGCTGCAGTGACATGGTGCTAAGCGTGTTTTAAGATGAGTCCCAGTCGAGCGGCATCTTATCCAACCAGAAACAATCCCACAATCCAGCTCTTTTTAAGTGATCATCCTTGTATCATAACAGATTAAGGTTGCAGCTACTTTGGATTATGTTTAATCTAACCTTTATCCATTCACATCTTCACCTGAAACTTACAAGGACCAAGAGTCAATTGCTGGGGCATAATTCACAATGACACTGATCTTTCCTTCCTCACTCTAATTATCTGGATTAAGAATAACACTTTTGAGTAATTATTTTCACATTGGATAAACATTAAGCTTTCCCGGATTTATCTGAGCTTTTTCCTAACATGAAATAGATCCAGCCAGGCTTATAAGAACATAACTGACAGCAGTGATGGCTTAATCAAGACAACCCTAAACAACTAAAACAATAAGGAAATGTTTATTGCCCAATGTTTACAATATTCAGAATCAGAAACATGACAAATTTAATGGCATGGGGGGGTAAATCATACTCATTCAGTGTTCACACTTTTCTTCCTTGATAATGATTCAGTAATCCTTCAGAGATATTCAAATTCTGAAGCACTGAGTACCGTGTTGATGACATACAATTGGCTGTACCGGTATCAATCATGAAAACTAAATTATTTTCATAGTCAATATAATGTCCTGAAAGGATGGGTGCAGGGGAGGACTACTACATAAGATCCAGCTTGCAGAAATTACAATTAGAGCAAATCAGGTACTTGCTGTATCAGTTCTGATGGCTATATTTGATCATTCTAAATTGTCCTTCCAAGATTGCACACAATCCCAAAAATTGCCATCACAAACAGACTAGAAAAATCTTCCAAGCTTGTCGTTCAAACTGTCTTAAGATCATATACAATTACACACTAAAATCACATCACAAAACCCAATTATACTTTGGCTTTGCAGATCCACAGATAACCACTTAAAGAACAAACTCCCGCACTGTGTCGACCTCTGACCTCAAGCTCTTTTTCCAATCTTTAGCAGCAGCACTTTTGCTAGTCTGTGCAGCTCTAACCCTGAGTGGTCAAAAATATCTGCAGGACTTTTGAAGGGTGGCGAGCATTCCATTTGCCACAGGCTTAATGTTAGAGTTAATATTGCTAGCATTTCAATTGTGCTCTTTACTAAGAGCTTATGTACTTTCCTGACACTTAGAAATATTTTAGATAGAGACATTTCTATTAAAACCCATGAACCTTCACTTTGAAGATTTAATGATCAGTCTTTACCTTAAAAAATGAACAAAAGGAGCCATCACTACTTTAATAAAATTGAGAAAGCATTACCAAAAATCATAACCAAAAGATTGTTTAAAAATTGCATGCAAGCATTTACATAAGGAAGAATATAAATATAAAGGATTTGTATGCTCTGACAGAGATATCACTTTTAAATCCATAATTGCATGTTTATCAACCCAAATTTGGAGTATTGTAATCTTTAAGGACAGAATTTACCATAGAACAGAGGACTCTAATTTCATACCAACCGTGTCAGAATTTCCCAGAAAACTATGCAAAAAGAAAGCATGGACCTCTTGTTTCTGGCACTTTCTCTGGGTGGTTTTGTGAAGTTTAAAATAATTTTTTTTTTTTTTTTTTTTTTTTTTCCGATGCAGTTTTTTTTTAATTAATTTTTTTTTTTTACAATTACAAAGATATACAATTAAAAGTTCATATTTGGTTTTGTCAGTGTGCACCACCACCCGCCCAGTGCCCATCTCCCACCACACCCCGTCCCTCCCCCCCCCAGCCCTCCTAATTTTTCTTCCCACTCCCCTTCCCTCCATGGATTACAAAACAACATTAAAGGGTTGTCATGTTATCCTTTGCCTCTATTTAATGCTCAGTTCTAGGTTGGCATTAGTACCCTCCAATTGTTCACACTATTCCATTCTTCTTACCTAGCCTTACCCCACGTTTTGATTTCCACCTACGACCTGATTATGTTTCATTACTTTATTTATATTACATATATTATGTTATGATAAAGCAGTCTTTTACTGTCTCCCCTCTTTCCTTCTCAGTCATCCATTTGGAATTTTATACCATTTTCCAACAGCCATAGTATTCCATTTGTAGATGTACCAAAGCTTTTTATCCAGTCATCTATTTTCGGCACTCGGTGCTTCCAGATTCTGAAAAGCCATATAGTGGTTTCCGCCGATTTTTGGTTTCCCAGAGTAATCCAGGAGTGGTATGGTGCAAATGGGAGTTCATTCTAGTCTTTGGGATGTCCATATTGTTTTCCAGAAGGCTGTACCAGCCGGCATTCCCACCAACAATGGATGAGTGTCCCCTTTCCCCACACCCACGCCAGCACTTGTTGTTCTTGTTCTTTGAATATGTGCCAGTCTCTGTGGTGTAATGGTATCCATTGTTGTTTTGATTTTGCACTCTCTGATGATTAGTGATGATGAGCATTTTTTCATATGTTTTTGGCCATTCAATTTCTTCCTTGCTGAAGTTTCTGTTCATTTCTTCTCCCCATTTTTTGATGGGGTTGTTTGTTTTCTTCTTGTAAAGTTCTACCAGTGCCTGATATATCCTGGATATTAACCCCTTATCAGATGAGTATTGGGTGAATATTCTTTCCCATTCTGTGGACTGCTTTTTGTATCTTAGTCACTGTTTCTTTTGAGGTGCAGAAGCTTTTTAGTTTCATGTAGTCCCATATATTTATCTTTCTTCTAGTTGCTTTGTTAGAGATGTTTCATCTTTGAAGATGCCTTTAGCTTCAATGTCATGGAGGGTTTTTCCTATATTTTCTTCAATGTACTTTATGGATTCAAGTCTGATATTGAGATCTTTAATCCACTTTGATCTGTTTTTTGTGCATGGTGTTAGACACAGGTCCAAATTCATTTTTTTACATGTCGCTGCCCAGTTTTCCCAACACCACTTATTGAAGAGGCTTTCCTTACTCCATTTTAGACTCGTTGCACCTTTATCAAAGATTAAATGATCATGTGTTTGAGGTTGGGTGTCAGGATACTCAATTCTATTCCATAGGTCCACGGGTCTGTTTTTATTCCAATACCATGCTGTTTTAATTACTACTGCCTTGTAGTACAGTTTGAAGTTGGGTAAGGTGATGCCTCCCATCTTCTTTTTCCGAGGATTGCTTTAGCTATCCTTGGGGTTTATCGTTCCATACAAATTTCAAGATTGTTTGGTCAATTTCTTTGAAGAATGTCATGGGTATCTCAAAGCAGGAGAGGCAACACAAAAGAAAAAAAACTGCAGACCAATATCCCTGATGAACACGGATGCTAAGATCTTCAACAAAATACTAGCAAACAGAATCCAAAGACTCATCAAGAAGATTATACATCATGACCAAGTAGGATTCATCCCGGGTATGCAAGGATGGTTCAACATTCGCAAGTCAATCAACATAATACATCATATCAATAAGAGAAAAATAAAAACCATATGATCCTATCATAGACGCGAGAGAAAGCATTTGACAAGATCCAGCACCCGTTCATGATTAAAACCCTCCAGAAAATGGGGAATTGAAGGGACTTTCCTCAAGATAGTTACAGCCATCTACCAAAAGCCCACAGCGAGCATCATTCTCAATGGGGAAAGTTGAAAGCCTTCCCTGAGATCAGGGACAAGACAAGGTTGCCCCCTCTCACCTCTTTTTATTCAATATAGTACTGGAAGTACTGCCATAGCAATCAGAGAAGAAAAGGACATCAAGGGCATCCAGATAGGCAAGGAAGAAGTCAAGCTATCATTATTTGCAGATGACATGATATTATACCTAGAGAACCCTAAACTCTCACCAAAAACTCCTAGAAACAATAGACGATATAGTAGAGTGGCAGGATACAAAATCAACACCCAAAAAGTCGGTGGCTTTCCTATATACAAATAACCAAAGAGAAGAAAGGGATATTAAGGAAACAATTCCATTCACAATTGTGCCACAGAAAATCAAATACCTAGGAATCAACTTACCCAAGTGTGTAAAGGACCTGTACAAAGAAAACTACAAGACACTGCTCCAAGAGATAAAAAGAGGACACAAGGAAATGGAAACACATTCCCTGCTCATGGATGGGGAGAACAACATTGTCAAAATGGTAATACTCCCTAGAGCTCTATACAGATTCTTTTTTTTTTTTTTTTTAGTTTTTATTATACTACCGTGAGATATACAAATAAAAAAGATGTACAATTAAAAAGTTCATGTTTGGGTTTTGGTCATACAGTGTTTCAGCACCCGTCCCCTCCACCAGTGCCCATCTCCACACAAATAAAAAGATATACAATTAAAAAGTTCATGTTTGGGTTTTGGTCATACAGTGTTTCAGCACCCGTCCCTCCACCAGTGCCCATCTCCCACCAACAACATTAACAAAGCAACTAGAAGAAAAGATAAACATATGGGACTACATGAAACTAAAAAAGCTTCTGCACCTCAAAAAGAAACAGTGACTAAGATACAAAAGCAATCCACAGAATGGGAAAGAATATTCACCCAATACCCATCTGATAAGTGGTTAATATCGAGGATATATCAGGCACTGGTAGAACTTTTACAAGAAGAAAACAAACAACCCCATTAAAAAATGGGGAGAAGAAATGAACAGAAACTTCAGCAAGGAAGAAATTCAATGGCCAAAAAACATATGAAAAAATGCTCATCATTACTAATCATCAGAGAGATGCAAATCAAAACAACAATGAGATACCACTTTACACCACAGAGACTGGCACATATTCAAAAGAGCAAGAACAACAAGTGCTGGCGTGATGTGGAGAAAAGGGGACACTCATCCATTGTTGGTGGGAATGCCAGCTGGTACAGCCTTTCTGGAAAACAATATGGACTTTCCCTCCAAAGACTAGGAAATTGAACTCCCATTTGACCCAGCCATACCACTCCTGGGAATCTACTCTGGGAAACCAAAAATACGCAGCGGAAACACCATCCCTAGTTTTATGTTCATAGCAGCATTATTCGCAATAGCCAGAATCTGGAAGCAACCAGAGTGCCCGAAAATCGATGACTGGATAAAGAAGCTTTGGTACATCTACACAATGGAATACTATGCAGCTGTTAGGAAAAATGAAGTTATAAAATTTGCCTGTAAAATGGATGGACATGGAGAAGATTATGTTGAGCGAAATTAGCCAGAAGGAGAGAGACAGATACAGAATGACTGCATTTATTTGCATGGCATAAATATATATGTACATATTATGATACCAATATCCAAGGTCAAGTGAAGCATACATCAGGAGGTCTTGTCAAAGGTGGAAATTATCACAAACGTGTGGGAGTCAGAGTTTAGGTAAGACAGAATATGGAACAGGGTGCTAATAATAGTCGAGGGTACTAATGCCAACCTAGAACTGAGCATTAAGTAGAGGCAAAAGGATTCACATGACAACCTTTTAATGTATGTTCTGTAATCCATAGTCTGGAAGGGAAGGAAAAGAGAAAGAGAGAGAAAGGGAAAGAAATAAAGAACCTGCAATGGAGCAGGGCTGGGAAGGGGGAGGAACAGGGGATGTTGTTAAAATAATTTTTTTAAAAAGAGGCAAATAAATCATCATCTCATTTCAGAGGCAGCAGTGCTTAAAATCATTGCTAGCTCTTTTCAGATGTTTGATGCTATCAGGTTAAATAATCTGTTCAGGGAGTTCTTGAGTCTGCTCACCTGTGATCACCATCCCAGTCTCAGAGCACGGCACATATGCCAAGGCACCCTGGAGGTCCTCTGCATTCCACTGTCCTACACTTTCCCTCTGCAGACCGAGATGAGCGCTCATAATGGCCCTTTGTGAATGCTCTGTTGTGTGGGTGTGTGTGTGATTAGATAAGGCTTTCTTTTTTTCTTTTTTTGTTTTCTAGTTGTTGCTCACAAGTGAAATATTTCATGTTTGTATGGTTTCACTGAAGAATTGAGCAGAACATAACGTTCTTAATCTTAACTCAGGGCGACTTCACCAATAAGTTCTTTCACCATGAATTCACCGGAGGTCATCCTTGACACAATTGTTCCCTTTTCTTCTTTGCCTCACAAGGTTAAGAATGAGTCATATCAATAATTAAATAACAAAATAAGAAACACTGGGACTAGATTAATAGCATATCAGGTAAGGCACTTGCCTTGCATGCAGCCAACCCAACACCACACATGTGGTCCCACAAGCCCAGCTGGGATTGGTCCCTGAGCACAGAGCCAAGAGAAAACCCTGAGCGTTGTCAGATGCAGCCCCACAGAAATAAGAAGCACTGAGAATTTTGAATAATTATTCCATAGAAAACCAATTTTCTAGAAAATAAATAATGATACATAATTAGAAAATATTAAAGGAGCATCCTAGGTTGATTATAGACAATGCACATAAACATTTTAATTTATATGTGAGTAATATACAAGGGAAACTTAGAATAAAAGTTCTGTACTTGACCTAGTATAATGATGTAACACTTCAACCTCAACAGACTTTTTTTTAGAATGAAAATAATACCTGGATATTTATTCATTCATCCTGTAATTTCTTTGAGGCCAAGGTTTAGCTTTTCTCTTTAGTTAACCCATTTACAGTGATTAAACTAATAAGTCTGATCTCAAGACACACGAATTAAACAAAACTGCAATAACTAGTTATTGACATCCAAAGTAATATTTCATCCACTTAAAATCTTTCTGGCCCCTTCCCTACTCTTCCATACCTAATAAGTAAGGAAAAAGGAAAGAAAACTTATTATTTTGCATTCTCAAAATCTTTTGATGGATTGTGAAGAAACAACCAGAGAAACAGATAAAATGATTGATATCTTACAGAGTGAGTTCTAGTCTCTAGTAATATGCTGAGTTGGAAAATATAAGAAAATCATTTAAGGGAAATAATAAATTAGGTGTTTGGTGGACAAAAATGTGAAAACACTAACTGCTGACTGCACCTTATAAACATTCACGTTATCTTGGAACTGTTCATATTTATTGACTTCCTGAACATGATAAAATTTTGCCCATTGTTATAAAAGTTGCCTGACTTGTCCAACTGGTGTACAAATGTTGTAAAGTATGTGTTCTTGACAGCCTGGAGAATTCCTTCTTCACAGTGCTTGGAGAGTCTGGGGGGTACATGACAGGCCCTTTTAGTTTTAGGTGAAGAATTTGTTTTAGAGTGATATAATTGATTTGGTGCTAGTGGAGATGCTTAAATGTTCAGTTTCAACTTCTACCTAATCCATTGATTCTGCCTTTTTCAAATGACATTTTTTAAAAAGCAAACCCACTGGCAATTCAATTTGTTTATCCAATACTCTAAAAGTGTCTCAAACATTTTTCTAGGGCATTTTTTTCGCAACTGTTGAATTGCTAAGTTTATTTGACCTGGATGTTTAGGCTTGGTCTATAGAGGTTTCCAGCTAGCTCTTCCCCAACTCTACTAAGCAATCTTCCTTGAGATATCCTTCCTAAATAGCCATCCTTGTAATTTGTAGAAAATGTAGAAAAATCATTCCCAAAGAAAATTTGACATTGGTACTCAGGATCTCATATACTTAAAGATATGGGGGCAGTAATGTTTTCATTAGTATAAACTGAGGAACTTAATGATAAGAGAGCATTTTCATTGGACAATATATAAGCTTGACTGACTTACCTTGGTGAATGTCACTGGCTTGAAGAGGAAATAAAAGAGTATGTGGGGGAAGTGTTCTGAGTTGAACATTCAGTGTCATTAGGACTGATCAGGCTCCATGGACAATTACAAGAAAATTTCATGTACATGTGATTCTCCAAGGACTCTTCAAACTAAAACTCTTCAAAATCTTCAAAATGGAAAGTGGTTTAAATGAATTTAAAGGGAAAGTATTAATATTTAGACCATCAATATTGTCCTTCACTAATAAAAACTAGGTTCAGAATGGTCACTATGCAGATGTCCACAAGCCGTTAAAGGTACCACTAATAAGTGATACAAAGTGTACAAGGGCACTTGTAGGGAGGAAATCGTCATTCTCAGTGTGCAATGAAGTTTAAAGAAAGCATTTAAGCTGAAGCTTCAGTACCCTCTTCCACCAACTCCCCATTCTACTGCAGGTTTGCCTGTTCTACCATCAAAAGAACAGTTCATCAGATCCATGAGACATGCACTTGACCATCTCATCTGCCTAACCAAAGTGATCACTATCACTCTTCAGTATGCTTATTACACTCTGTGGCTTTTTAATCTATCAATTACCTAGCTCAAATAGGCTTCATTGGATACTCACCAACCTACTCCCCCCAACTACTCTGGCAACAAGCCTTTGCTCATTTTGTGCCTTTTATTCCACTCCTTACACCATTAATGTAGAATTTCCAGGGGGCTCAGGTTGGTGCTCTGTTCCTTTATGCATTTGAGTCATCTGCTAGGTTGAACACTCCGCGGATACCTCTACCACTTTCAGTTTTCCACTACTGTCCTTTTTATGGCATCCCTCCAGTTATAATAGTTTACTCTCTTCTTTCCACTGGAATCCTTATCTTCTTTTAAAGCTCTGAACAAATGTCATCTTTCCTGTGAAGTCTTGTCTTGCTTATCTACCTGGTCTAATATGTAATTAATGCCTTTGAATGCATAAAGTTTATTTTTATTGAAATATAACTTACACAGAAAAATGCACAACTTTATTGGAAGTACTTGCCATAGCAATCAGGGAAGAAAAAAGACATTAAGGGCATCCAGATAGGAAGGGAAGAAGCCAAGTTGTCACTATTTGCAGATGACATGATATTATAACTGGAAAACCCAAAACTCTCTTCCAAGAGGCTCCTAGAAATAATACATTCCTATAGTAGAGTGGCAGGGTACAAAATCAATACCCAAAAGTCAATGGCCTTCCTATATGCTAACAGCAAAAGAGAAGAAAGGGACATTAAAGAAACTATCCCATTAACAATTGCACCGCAGAAAATCAAATAACTAGGAATCAGTTTGACAAAGAATGTAAAAGATATCTACAAAGAAAACTACAAAATGTTACTTCAGGAAATAAAAGAGGACCTGAGGAAATGGAGACAAATTCCCTGCTCATGGATTGGAAGGATGAATATTATCAAAATGGTAATACTCCCTAGAGCTTTATACAGATTCAATGCGGTCCCTCTAAAGATACCC
This sequence comes from Cryptotis parvus, assembly GCA_021461705.1. Lineage (NCBI taxonomy): Eukaryota > Metazoa > Chordata > Mammalia > Eulipotyphla > Soricidae > Cryptotis > Cryptotis parvus. The sequence goes on from JAJIBD010027029.1 coordinate 24,409, forward strand.
ATGATGTTCTTCAAAGAAATTGAAAAAACACCCCTGAAATTTGTATGGGATAATAAACCCCCACGGATAGCTAAAGCAATCCTTGGGAAAAAGAAGATGGCAGGTATCACTTTCCCCAACCTCAAGCTCTACTGCAGAGCAGTTGTAATTAAGACAGTGTGGTATTGGTATAGAGACAGACCCTTAGACCTATGGAATAGAACTGAATATCCTGAAACACATTCTCAAATATACAACCACTTAATCTTTGATAAAGGATCAAAAAATATTAAGTGGAGCAAAGAAAGCCTCTTCAACAAATGGTGCTGGGGGAAACGGCAGTTACGTGTGAAAAATAAACTTAGACCTCCTTCTAACGCCATGCACAAAAGTCAGATCAAAATGGATTATAGATCTCAACATCATACATGAATCTATAAGATACATTGAAGAAAACATAGGAGAAACTCTCTACGACATCGAAACTAAAAGTATCTTTAAAGATGACACACCACTGACCAAGCAAATGGAAGCAAAGATAACCAAATGGGATTATATAAAATTGAAAAGCTTCTGCATCTCAAAAGAAATGGTGACCAAGATACAAAGACAATCCACAGAGTGGGAAAAGATATTCACCCAATACCCATCTGACAAGGGATTAATATCCAGGATATATCAGACACTTGTAGCACTTCACAAGAAAAAGGCAGCCAACCCCATCAAAAAATGGGGAGAAGAAATGAACAGAAGCTTCCAAAAAAGAAATTTGAATGGCCAAAAGGCATATGAAAAGTGCTCTTCATCTTTAATCATCAAGGAAATGCAAATCAAAACAACAATGAGGTACCATCTCACACCACAGAGACTGGCACACATCCAAAACAGCAAGAACAACTGGTGCTGGCATGGATGTGGGAGAAAAAGGGACTCTCATCTACTATTGGTGGGAGTGCCGACTGGTCCAGACCTTTTGGAAAACAATATGGGCATTCCTCCGAAAACTAGATATTGAGCTCCCATTTGATACAGCAATAGCACTCCTGAGAATATACCTGAGAGACCGAAAAACACATAGCAGAAACACTATCTGTACTTCTTTATTCATCTCTGTGCTATTCACTATAGCTAGAATCTGGAAACAACCTAAATGCCCAAGAACAGAGGACTGGCTAAAGAAACTGTGGTACATCTACCTATGGAATACTATAGCAGCTGTCAAAAAAAGACAAAATTATGAAATTTACCTGCAAATGGATGGACATGGAGACTATCATGCTGAGTGAAATTGGTCAGAAGGTAAAGGACAGATGTAGAATGACTGCATTCATTAATAGGATATAAATAGATACCAGTGTTTTACTAAGTGTGGGAAAAAAAACTCACCATTGAATATACCACAGAGACTTAAGTGATAAACTCTAAATATCTGCAGGGCTAGCCACAATGTGTAAAAGAAGAGGGAGGAGAGATGCAGAGACAGAGAAAGAGAGAGAAAGAGAGAGGATACGGGGCTACCTGCTATTGAGGCAGCCTGGGGCTGGGTGGGGGGGGTGGGGCACATTGGTGGTGGAAATGGGGCACTGGTGGAGGGATGGGTGCTGGAATACTGTATTATCAAGAACCAATTATGAACACCTTTGTAATTTTATGTCTCACAGTGGTATAATAAAAAATTTTAAAAAAAAAAAAT
>JAJIBD010027030.1:0-23257 GCA_021461705.1 Cryptotis parvus
TGTTGAGCCTCACTACATTCACCACCAAAGTTCTAGTGTAATTTCCATGAACAGTGTGACCTCTTAACCTTCTCCTCCGACCCACTCTCCCTCCCCTCTGGTAACCATTATATATATATATATGTCATAGTCTTCTACATATTAGCCATACAGCAGCAATTATCTTCTACTTTCTTATTTTTTGCATAACACAATCACCTCAAGACAGGCTATGGAAAATAGCAAGATTTCATCTTCCTAATAGCACCAGATCTTTAGCTACATGTCATATCAAAGGATATTTACATAAAGTTTTACCTATTCTGAATAATGCTGCCTTGAAGATAGGGGTGCCAATATCCTTTCAAATCAATGTTTTCATAGCCTTCTGATAAATTCCTAGGAGTGGTACAGCTGGGTCTTATGGTTTATCCATTTTAAGTTTGTAAGGAAATTTCCAAACTATTTCCCATAGAGGCTTAGCCAATTTATATTCCCATTCAACTCAGCACCAAAAGTATATTCATTTCTCTCCACATCCTTCCCAGCACTTGTCTTTAATATTTCTCTGATATAAAGCACATGAGATCATGACTGTGAAGTAGTAACTCATTGTGGCTTGATTTGCATTTGTCTAACCAATAATAGCCCATTCATGTGTATGTGAGACCTCTCTACGTCTTTTTTGGAAAACTCTTGATTCAAATCTAACCATTTTTTGATTCGTTTCTTACTTTTTCATTGTGGTTATTAGTTGTATGAATTCTTTGTATGTTTTGGATATTAACCCATTACATATGATGTGCAAATATCTTCCTTAGGTTTTTGTGGTGGTTTTTGTGGTTATGAAGAATTTTAATTTGGTATAGTCCCATTTAGTTTTATTTTTGTTCTCTTGGATGCTGGAACCAAGTCCCCAAACATATCTCTGTAGTCAATGTCCATGTGTATATTACCTAATTTTTTTTCTGCACATTTTTCATGTCTTATATCCAAGTCTTTAATTCAATCTTAGTTTATTTTGTGTGTGTGTTAAATGATGGTCCAGTCTCTATTTTCTTCTCCCTTTTCTCATTTCCTTTTTCTTTCTTTTTTCTTCTTTTCTTGTGCATGTAACAGTTTTCCCTGCACCACTTCCTGAAGAGACTTTCCTTTCTCCGTTTATATATGGTTTTGTCTCCTTTGTTATAAATTAACTGTCTATATATGTGTGGGTTTGTTTCAGAGATTTCTGTTTTGTTCCAGTGATCTGTATACTATTTTTTTAATCTCCTAAGATTCTTCTGTAATTTCATTACCCCCCAATGCAAGTCTTTCTTAACAGTGTTTTCCATAATTTTATGATCACTGGTTTGTTTTGTCTTTTTTCATTCCCTAGATATTGAAATCCTGGAAGTCAGAGACAAAGTTCATTGTCTCCGTGTGCTCAGGATCTAGCTATAGAGGTCTGGGTTTCCCTAAAAGCAAACAGGCCTAAAAGCATCTGGCCTGGAGTTGCCTCCCTGCAGGTCACTTTGTAGACAGGAGGAGGACAGTTTGAATGTGGCAGTTTATCTGACCATGTATTTATACTGGCTGGTATAAATATTCTCTCATGCTGCCACGATCAATAGTGGTTTTTTGTTTTTTGGGTTTTTTTTTTTTTGGGGGTACAGATGCAATTCTGAGATACAGTTGAACTCAGAAACTCCTCTCTACCCAGCAAAGGCATTTCCTAAGCAGATCTTGGCTAGGCGACATTAACATCTCAAAGGGCCTAGGTAAGGTCCTGGGAGAAATTACCTGAGGGCATTTGACCCTGATGACTTTCCTTTCAGTGGGAGGTCTGGGTTGCAGGGGTATAAAACTGGCCTGCTTCCTTTCTGACTCTCTCGGCGCTCTCTCCTTTTCCCCCTTTCTGCTGGAGCCACTTTACAGTCTCCTCTCTGCAGGGCCTTAACATATGGTGGCCGCCATCTTGGCCTACACGTGCCAGGGACCAGCTGGGAATTCCTAAGCTCAGGATTTTTCCTATTGCTGATTTGTATGCCTGAACCTGTGATAAGTACAGTATTTTGAAACATCGCCAGATTCTCGCATCTTTCTCTGTCTGCCAGCCACCAATCACCTGAAACAGAAGGGGATCTCTGACCCTGCTCTCGGATTTTGTGCCTGGTGCCTCAGTATTTCCCGCAAGTACCCATCTGATAAGGGGTTAATATCCAGGATATATCAGGCACTGGTAGAACTTTTCAAAAAAGAAAACAGCCAACCCTACCAAAAAATGGAGAGAAGAAATGAACAAACTTCAATAAGAAATTCAAATGGCCAAAAGCATATGAAAAATGTTCATCATCACTAATCAACAGAGAGATGCAAATCAAAACAACAATGATATATCATCTCACACCACAGAGACTGGCACATGTCCAAAAGAGCAAGGACAACAAATGCTGGCGAGGATGTGGGGAAAAAGGGATTCTCATCCATTGTTGGTGGGAATGTCAGCTGGTGCAGCCTTTTTGGAAAACAATATGGACATTCCTCTAAAGACTAGAAATTGGGCTCCTGTTTGACCCAGCCATACCACTCCTGGGAATGTACCCTGGGAAGCCAAAAACACACAGCAGCAACACCATCTGCACTTTTATGTTCATAGCAACACTATTCACAATAGCCATAATATGGAAGCAACCAGAGTGCCCAAGAACTGATGACTGGATAAAGAAACTTTGGTATATCTACACAATGGAATACTATGCAGCTGTTAGGAAAAATGAAGAAATCAATGAATATGGGGAGGATCATGTTGAGTGAAATTAGCCAAAAGGAAAAAGACAGATATAGAATGACTGCATTTATTTGCATAATATATATCCAATGTATATTTGCATAATATATACATATATAATATATATTATGCATATATATGCATAATATGTATATTGGATATATATCCTATATATATTGGATATATATCCTATATATAATACATATTATATCCATATATTAAATATATATCCAATATCCAAGGTCAGGCAAAACATGGATCAGGAGGTCTTGTCAAAGTGGAATCTATCACAGTCATGTGGACAAACGTGTGGGAGTGAGAGGTTAGGTAAGACAGAGAAGGGAACAGCGTGCTAACAATTGTCGAAAGTGATAATACCAGCCTAGAATTGAGTATTGAATACAGGCAAAAAGATATATGTGATAACCTCTAAATGTGTACATTGTAATCCACAAGGTGTAAGAGGAGAGAGAGAGAAAGAGAGAGAGAGAGAGAGAAAAAGAGATAAAGAACCTGCCATAGAGGCAGGCTAGGGGAGGGGTATGGAATTGGGGACATGGTGGGGGGAAATGGGCACTGGTGGGGGATGGATGCTGGAATACTGTAAGACCAAAAACCCAATCATGAACTTCTTTGTAATTGTATATCTCACAGTGGTATAATAAAATATAATAAATAAATGAATAAATAAATGAGTAGAAAAAAAATAAATGAGTAGACAGACAGACAGCTAGACAGACACAGATGATAGATAGATAGATAGATAGATAGATAGATAGATAGATAGATAGATAGATAGATAGATAGATAGATAGATAGATAGATAGATAGATAGATAGATAGATAGATAGATAGATAGATAGATAGATAGATAGATGATAGATAGATAGATAGATAGACAGACAGACAGACAGACAGACAGACAGACAGACAGAGGACAGACAGACAGACAGATAGATAGATAGATAGATAGATAGATAGATAGATAGATAGATAGATAGATAGATAGATAGATAGATAGATAGATAGATGATAGATAGATAGATAGATAGATGATAGATAGATAGATAGATAGATAGATAGATAGATGAGAGAGAGAGAGAGAGATAGATAGATAGATAGATAGATAGATAGATAGATAGATAGATAGATAGAGACTAGATAGATAGATAGATGATAGATAGATAGATAGATAGATAGATAGATAGATAGATAGATGATGATAGATAGATAGATAGATAGATAGATAGATAGATAGATAGATAGATAGATAGATGATTGATAGATAGATAGATAGATAGATAGATAGATAGATAGATAGATAGATAGATAGATAGATAGATAGATAGATAGATAGATAGATAGATAGATAGATAGATAGATAGATAGATAGATAGATAGATAGATAGATAGAGGTGATCCCCATGTTAATGACATAATATCAAGCAAGCTATGACCTGTTCGGTGGGAGACAGTGCAAGTGCCTCCACAAGGGATGTTTGTTTCTGCAGCAGTCAAGAACAGAGATACTATGTGTACAGACTGTTGTTTTAACTCTTCTTTCCTGCTTTGCCCAGTTCAAGTATAATCAAATCCATCTGTGTTTTTGCATCTGCAGGTGTTGGGGACTCAATTAACAGTGGTTCCTGAGATGCTGCTGTTTTCTAAAAAGGATGTGAATCATGGCAGATGCTTCCCATGAATGATATTTAGTAGCACCATATACAACTACTTTGTTAACTTACACATTTACGGTCAGATGGGTCTTCTTCATTTCACCTTCCAGTGAGAAGGCCACCAACTTCTCCAAACTTCCCTTATATTTCTGAAGTCCCTCTGACATCATTCCTGTTTAAAGGTAATAAGGACAGTACCAATCTAGGACTTCCTCTGAATTTAAGCATCTTGAGGCAACATATTCATGCATACACACATATAAAAAAAAAAGGCCTAAACTAATTTAAAACAACAACAAGAACAACAACAGTGTATCCTACAATTTTGAGAAATATGGAACTAGAAAAATACAAAGCACAATCATGCAGCATCTTCCAAGGTGTTCAAGCCTGTGAGTACCCTAGAAAGCGGTATTGTATAGTGGATCATATACCACAGTGCGTCGTCACCTACAGCACCCGGTCTCTCTTCCCTCATATATAAAATGGGGTGAAAACAGTCCTCCTCTAATGGGCTTGCAATGAGGCTTAAAGGAGTCAATACACGTGACGCCCTTAGAATAACATGCAACTCTTTGAATAGTTCCCAGTACTCTAACAGACAAGAGTTAGAGTCATCTGTGTGACCAAGAATAATCCATCTGTTCATTCTTCTTCCATTCAACAGATGTATATCGAGCATCAACCCTGGAGTCCACTGAGAAAAGGAACCTGCTCCCTGTCTTTGCCATTCACATCCTACAAAGGGAAGCAACGAGGGACAAAGACCTCAGCTAACGGTGGAAGTCAGAGGAAGACTTCCTGGAAATGAAGATCACGCAGAAAGGAAAACAGGAGGAAGAGTGTTTCTGGTACAGATGGCGGTGGCATATTTTGGAAGAAAAGAGCATTGCAGAGAGTGTGTTGCAGTGATTGGGATAGGAGTGGGTGAAGAGCAAGGCCAGGAGGAAGATAAAGACGGGCCTACCAGCACTGGAAAAGCCCTCCCCATCCGGGAACTAGTGAGTGAGAAGGAAGGAATCAAGGCCCCATGTTTACTTCTAGCCACGTCTCCCACATTGTCACTTTCCCCAGTAACTGCCCCTGCCCCCCCCCAGTCTCTGTGAATTTTAAGAAGGCAGAAACCCTGGCTCTTCCGTTTCATTGGCTTTCCTCTAGACAAGGCAATCCTCTTGCCAAAGAGGCACCCCCAGCCCATGTCTGTGCTCCTATTACGGAGGCTGAATCCTGTGTCATTCTCCTCTATTCAAGCAGCAGGTCTGTCTTCATCACCAACTCTGTCTTCTAGCACTGCCTTTGGGTCCTTCCCACATGGTGGAGTGCACGCCCCCATCTCAGGCTGTAACTGAAACTTCCCAGTATACCTGCCCTCTTTGTTGCAGGTGCCTTCTCCTCATCACCCTTCAGCATTCTCTGCTATTTTGTTTTCACTCATAAGACCTCCCTCCCTCTTTTGTCTGGACTTGTTGAATCCAGCTGTCACGATGCTTTACCTTCCAGCTATAATGTAGTAGAATAGCAATGACTCTGGGGGCTATCTGGCTCTGAGCCTGACTCCTACTTCCTAGCTATAAGGTCTTAAGCAAGTGACTTAATCTCTGGGCTACATTCCTCTAATCTGTAGAAAGGAACTGATAATACTTCACTATAGTTGTGAGAGGGTTAAATAACCATCATAGAGCCCAGATGTTGTTAACCACTGGTATCTGTGTTTCTGACAATAGATCCAGTATGTCTAGTTTTCAAGTCTTAGTGCTCCGGTATCTGCACTTTCTTTCCATGGTTACTGATACAGTTCCCAGAAATCTTGTGAAAAGTCAATTAGGGTCAATGGAAGATAACTTCTTGGCACTGAGAACTCCCTCTTCAAAATCCAGGGAAGTTATTCTCCCTCTGAGCTGCTGAGCTATTTTTCAAACTTAACTATGAACAGTAATTCTAGATCTAAAAGACTTCTCAGCAGTGATCCTCGTAAGAGCAAGTGATTCTCAAGTTGTTTCTCTCTAAAGCAACATGTGTACAGCATCCAGAACAATTAGATCCTGATTGTCAGACCAAATTTGCATCAAGACACTGATGAGTTATAACCCCCTGGAGCTTTGCTCAAGTCACTGATGGAATCGGCAGCAGCGTCCAAGCCCTTAGACGGAATCACAGCTTTATAATTAGTCTGAGTCCCTTCATTATCATGGGCCTGAGCCGGGTGTATGTAGGTGAGAAATAGAGCAAGGGACCAGGAAACAAATTGAAAAAGCATAAACTGAGAAAGGAAAAAGGATGAAAATCACTTAAAACCCACAAGTATAATTATAGGATCTTAACTACCCAAGTCAGGGAATCCCAAGCAGGCGACAGGGAGAGGAAATGAATCTAAGTACCGGCTGCCTGGCCACCCTTGGGGAGAGCTGTGAAGGGCACCCAGCCTGCCTTTCTGCCCCTTCTCCAACTCTTCCTCTCTCTTATATCTATAGTCTCACTCTCTGGACACCTACGAGTGAGAACAGGGAGAAAAGTCAGGAAGAGGGGAGGGGGTGTGGGAGGAGAGGAAGGAGAGGAAGACTCTCAACCCAGGAAGAGGGGAGGGGCGTGGGAGGAGGGAGGAAGGGAGAGGAAGACTCTCAACCCAGGAAGAGGGGAGGGGCGTGGGAGGAGGGGAAGGAGAGGAAGACTCTCAACCCAGGAAGAGGGAGGGGCGTGGGAGGAGGGAAGGAGGAGAGGGAGGAAGACTCAACCCAAGGGCTCAGGCATGTCTGGCAGTCGGCACTCTGCCAGCTGCCTCCCTGTGCACCATCTTGGGGTCCCCAGTTTTCATATGAACAACAGCACTTGTTCAGGCCCACTCTGGGCTGACTTGAATAAGTGGCCCCAGTCCCTTTAGATATAAAATAATATCCAAGATTAGGTGAAGCTTTTTGCATATCTGTGGTATGCCCAACAGTCTCAGAACAGCATGCTTTTACCTCCATGAGAGGATGCAATGGGGATATTCTCCTTATTGTATGGAGGAAGATGGCAGAGTAAGTCAGAGGCAGATTGAGTAGAGAGAGTCATGCCCTCCTTGATCCCAGCTACACCAATCGTAATGTATGCATTGGTCCACAGACGATTCCTCTAAATATCAGTGGATTAAGACAGAGGGGAATTCCAGTTCACCTCAAGGGATCTAGGCTTGTGTCCTTCCCAGTGGACATGTTCCGAGCCTGAACTTCATGGACAGACATCAAAGTGTAGTTAAAGGTACAGACCAATGTGGGACAGAGGGTAGGTAAGCTAGAGATGGGACACAACAATAGTTGGGAATGGTCCCCAGTATAACAGTAATAGTTGGAAATGGACTGAGTGTTGAAAGTAGGCAAAGGGATATACATTATGCATGATAACCCTTCAGAGTCTGTATTGCAAACCACAATGTGCAAAAAGGAGAGAGAAGACAGAGAGAAGAGAGAGAAAGAGGGCAAGAGAGAAGAAAGTGCCTGCCATAGAATCAGGTTGGGAGATGTGGGAGATAGATGGGAAGGAAACTAGGGACATTGGTGCTGGGAAATGTGCACTGGTGAAGGGACAGGTATTGAAACACTGTATGGCTGAAGTCCAATCATAAACAGGGTTGTAAAGGTCTATCTCATGGTGATGGTGATTCAATAAAAATAAATCAATAAAAAGTTAAAAAACTTTTAAAGTAGTCAAAAAAAAGTGCAGACCGAGGGCTGGAGAGACAGTAAAGTGGGTAAGGAACTTGGTTTGCATGCAACCAACTCAGTTCCACCCCAGCGTGGCATATGTTCTCCTGAGCACTACCAGGAGTGACCCCTGGGCACAGAGTAAAGTGTAAGTTCTGAGCATAGTTAGGTGTAGTCCCCAAACCAAAAAATATATATAAAAAGTGTAGACTGGAAGGACAAACAGCCAGGGTTGAAGCCCCAAATCACAAACTGCATTCGAGCTCATTTTCTATCTTAAGTGCTTCATGCTTCCCCACCCTAATGTCCTTTATTCTTGTTTGATATTAAAGAGCATTTCAAAGGAAAAAAAGGAAAAAAAAGAATTATTTAAGAGCCAGGCCTTCAAGAAGAACCCCATTCCCTGGAGACTAAGATACAGATAAAAAGAAGATCTTCAGGGACAGAATTCGAGGTGGTGTGTCTGGGGACTGTTTGACTAGCTGGGAAGAGAGACTCTGTGCTAGGGGTTTGGGATGTGGTGTCTCAGGTAACCCTCATCAAAGTTCTGCAAGGAAGATTCCCATTTTACAGATGAGGAAACAGAGTCAGTAGAGCAGTAGAGCTCGGCCAGCAATATCGACCTTGTGAAATGGCAGGATGGGGCTCTTCTTCAAGGGTTTGCCTTGAAGCCCACGCTCTGGCCATATGTGATCTGCACCTATTCAAGGGGAAAGGAAACTAAAACAGAATTTTAGGCTTCAAAGTTTACCAAAAAGTGTTGTCTTCTCTGGTGGGGAAGGGGGCCCACCAGGAAGTCACTTCTCTGTTTGGGAAGGATTTGTGTCCTCATTCTGCTCCTGTTTCACCTACTTTCCTTAAACTCTACACTGACCATGTCATGTGGTATTCTCAGATTCCCATAATTTTCTTTACTGGTCAGGTCTTAAATATTTATCTATCTTTAAAAATAATGCTTTGGATATAAAATAAAGGATCTGCTATAGGTACAGGTCTCAGGGGTGGTGGGGAAATTGTAAATAATGGTGGTGGGAAGGTACAATGGTGGTGGGATTGGTGTTGGAATAATGAATATGAAACAAATCATCATAAACAACTTTGTAAAAAAACAAATACAAAAGTGAAAAATAAAATAAATAAAATTGAAAGAATGCTTTGGGGCCAGAGAGATAGTACAGTGGATAAGGGGCTGGCCTTGCATATGGCCAATACGGGTTCCATCCCTGGTATCCCATATAGTCACCAAGCACCACCAGAAATGATTCCTGAGTGCAGAGCCAAGAGTAAGCCCCTGAGCATCTTGGGGTATGAACTGCCCACGCCACCTCCCCCCCCCAAATAAATAAAAATAATACTTTGTGCTTAGTGTGAGATTTTATTAGTAAAGGATGGATCATTGAGCATTTTTATTGAAGCACCTTAATTTATAAAGTTATTCATGGTTGTTTCTTAGACATACATGTTCTAGCACAAATCCCATCACCACATTGAGCATATTTTAAACATTTTAAGATAGAAGAATCATTCTGTTTCTACCAACACAAGAGAGAGAAGTCGGAGAAAAATCAGAGTACTGTGATCGAACCCTGTAAAGTTTACAGGCAATCTACAGTGACACAAAATCTAACAGCCGTGAAAAAAAATACAGCAGGACCACTTTACAGGGGTTCTCAAGCAACTCTGGAATTCAAGTGCCCAAGTTCAGCACGTGCAATCAAAGTGAATTTATGATGGTTTTCCAGTGGTGCTAGGAGATGAAGCAAAGAGCACTTGGGTTAGTGAGTCTAAAATCAAAAGACTCAGGAGAAAAATTTACTGGGTGTGAAGAGTTCGCTTTTACAGGAAAAAGATACTAAGTCCTAAAGGGGCACAAAATAGCTCATTAAGCCAGGCACCTCTGAAACAGGCTGGATTGATTTCTTTTACCAGCTCTCATTGCTGCAAACTTTTCTTGAGCATCTACTATACGGGCACACAAATGCCCAGCACAGGGGAGATACGTGTGTCAAGGCATGTTGCTTCTCTCAGGAAGATAATCAGAGGCACAGCAGAGGCCAATGAAGCAACGCATGAGTCTTGGTTTTAAATGTTTCCCATATTAGCAACTTCCACATGCTTCACAACAGCCGAAGATTTAAGTGCTCTTATTGCAACTTGACAGATATAGTTAGACAAAGGCCGGGATTTAACCAAGACGAAGACTATCAGAAAAAAGTTTTTGAAGGCACATTGGCAGAGATGTAGGCAACTGAATCTTAAGAAAGGACCAGCCTCCTGTATGAAGAAGTGGAAGAAAAAAAATCACATTCCTACTATAAAGAAGGGTTGTGCCAAGGCTAGAAGGGGCCTGAGGTCATGAGGTCCCACCACGAGCAGTTGTGGGGGTGAGTGTTGGTCTTGGGATTCTGAGTTGGAGGGAGGTAGGCGATGGCTTTATGAGAGACCACTGAGCTGTCCCGGGCGATAAGGACTCAAAGCAGGGTTTGGAGCATGATACCTTGTCAGTTACTGCAGGGAAGACCATTTGAAGTAGAGAATTAGTTCAGAGACTAATCTAGTAATCCAGATGAGGGATGGCGGGCTGGCCTGAGCTAGAGATAAGCAAGATGAGAAGAGGTGGATTTGAAAGATTTATGAATGAAGCATTGGTATTTCTGCAATTAGATTTCTGTTTACGGCACTAGGTAAAAAGAATTAGGATATCAATCCTTGGATTGGTAGGCGCTAAAAAATAAATGCGTCACACAACTTTTTTTTAAGAAAAAATGAATCTGATTCACACATTCATTTTTATCTAATGAACACAAATACATATTTTAAAAGGTCCTTGGACCATATCTGGTATCTAGTAAATGCTCAAAATAACATACACACAGTGCCCTGAAGAATTTGGAGGCAATCCTAAGCCTTAAAGCTAAAAGCCAAGGCCTGAGAAATAGTCCAGGGGATCTGCCAACGCCAGTTCCATCCCCACACGGCATATGGTTTCCATAACATGCCCAGAAGTAAGTGTTGTGAGCACAGAGCCAGGAGGAAGCCCTGAGCACAGAGCTAGGATTAAGCCCTACGCATCATGGGTATGGCTCAACATCCCTCCAGCCCCCAAGCCCCTCTACTTAATTGAGGAATTTCCATTCATCTACCAGGGAACATCTTCAAGCATCGAGTAAGAGTTCAGAATCTTTTGGTTTCATGAAAACAAGTCTTTTCCTGGCATACATTACATCGCACACACCCTTTCATTAAATGTTAGTAAATGACCTTCGCCATCTTCTTTAACTGCGAGGAAATTTGAGGAACAGAGTTCCTCGCTACTTGCCTCAAACCACCAGCAGGAAGAGGTTCGGAAGAGGAAGAAGAGACTCATCTTGGGTTATCCTCTGACTTGGCTTCTCTTTCCTCTTTAAGAGAAGTGTAGAAAACCCCGGCTAGAGAGAGGGACCGCAAATTCCACATCCAAGAGCACATTAAAGAAAAATACAAATGGGGCCTAATTTCATTTTCAGGAAGTGTCTCCACCTTCCACGTTGGGGAAGGGAAAAAAATAAAAGGTTAAAATGCAATTCTCCAAAACGAAGTTTTTCGATAGAGGAATATTAACCTCTTCGCCCCTTGTATTTTGACTCGTTTTCTCTCCTTTTCATTTTTGTTTGTGGGTCTATTCATTTTGGTGAGGCTAGACACGTTGCTAGGTAACGGGTCCATCGCAGACCAGCACGTTAGTCTGGCTGGCTGGCCCGGTGGCAGCTTCCCTAGTGCTAGCTGCCGGCAATGCAGGCTCTTACAAAAAGCATTTATCACTGAGCAGGCACCCCGTAATGGCCACTCAGTGGAGGGGAAATTGAGCTGACCCGAAGGCCAAAGCTGTTAGGGAGACTGGTGGGAAGGGTAAGAGGGTCACAACACCCTTTTCCCACCCACTTAGTGGGCAGTAAGCACTAGAACAGCCTAGCCACTGTTTTCACTAACATATCCTGAGGCTTTGCACCTGAAATAAATGTTTGCTTGACATTAACGATAAAAAAAGAGGCAAAAAAATAAAATCCGTTCTCTCAAAGAACAATGAGCTATGTGATTTAAAGTTGGGTCAAGTTCCCCTAAGATCTGATCTTTGCTACTTAGGCTGGAGGGAAGATTTGCTAAGAAAGGAGTTGGAGGACTTGGTTTTAAATAATTAGTGTATTCTCAGTGTGCCCTAAGCAATGTGTCTTTACCTCGATTCTTGAATTTGAAGGTTGCAAAGTTTAAACATCAGAACGTCAAAGGTATGTTTCCCCCTATAAATGACTTCCAAGTATCAGGTTGAAATCATCACCAAATTGATATTATTGGTAAATTTCTGTTTAATAATTTCAATTAAACATTTTGAACATTTTCTTCAAGGGTTATTAAAGCCTAACAGAACTAACATTAAATTTTTTAAAAATTGTACTTACACAGACTTTGGCAGTGTTTGAGTAACAAACATTTTAATAGGAGAGGCGTTCCATATGGTGTAAAATGTTTTCTCTGGAATCACTCAGATTTTACCTTTTCTCACATTTATTTTATGTCAACATATACAGAACAGAAGAGTCTCATTACAGAAGTAAGCAATACATGAGTTATGCCAACAAAGCTGAAATCATTATAAACTGAAATTATTAGATAAAATAATTTTAAAGCTCATAAGCTAAAATTAAAAGCAGAACTCATTATAAAAGCTATCTACAAATATATTTTATACTAGCAGGACAGAAGTCTTGCTAATGTTGAATTGTAGAAGAGAACAAAACTTCCTTTCCTATGCCATTTGTTTGATTCAACATAGATCATGTCAATATGTTGGAACTTATGTTGGAAAAAAATGTATCACTGTATCACTGTCTTCCCGTTCATCATCGATTTGCTGGAGCAAACACCAGTAACATCTCCATATGACCTTTCTCATGCAAGTAGAGCCCAAAGGCACCTGCTTACTCTAGGAACATAAAGAGCCTCAAACCATTCCATCAATCATAGGAATGAGGTCTATAATTGTTACTGGTATTTGGCATATCAAATACGACACGGGTAGCTTGCCAGGCTCTGCCGTGCGGGTAGCATAGTCTTGTAGTCATCTCAAAATCCAGCATTTATTGATGAACCAGCGGCCGTGATAGGCTGGTCTGCTGGGTGGAGTTCTGACCAGGGGAAGTCCAGATGTGGAAAATGGAGGCCCTCATGGAGTTGGGGGTCGTCTGGCTTGTTGCGAGACTCTGCTGGGGTGGCGGGCCAGGGCTAGAACCCACCATCCCTCCAGGGCGCCTTGTGAGCGGCTGGGCACAGGGGAGAGCCAGTAGCAGCTCTGCCCCATGTCTGAGTCTCTGGATCAGCATACCTCGGCGGGATTTAAAAAAAAGACAACTGCAACC
This sequence comes from Cryptotis parvus, assembly GCA_021461705.1. Taxonomy (NCBI): domain Eukaryota; kingdom Metazoa; phylum Chordata; class Mammalia; order Eulipotyphla; family Soricidae; genus Cryptotis; species Cryptotis parvus. The sequence goes on from JAJIBD010027030.1 coordinate 13,499, forward strand.
CCATCAAAAAATGGGGAGAAGAAATGAACAGAAGCTTCCAAAAGAAGAAATTTGAATGGCCAAAAGGCATATGAAAAAGTGCTCTTCATCTTTTATCATCAGGGAGATGCAAATCAAAACAACAATGAAGTACCATCTCACACCACAGAGACTGGCACACATCCAAAACAGCGAGAACAACCAGTGCTGGCGTGGATGCAGGGGAAAAGGGACTCTCATTCACTGTTAGTGGGAGTGTCGACTGGTCCAGCCCTTTTGGGAAAACAATTTGGGCATTCCTCCGAAAACTAGACATTGAGCTCCCATTTGATCCAGCAATAGCACTCCTGGGAATATACCCGAGAGACCGAAAAACACATAGCAGAAACACTATCTGTACTTCTTTATTCATCTCTGCGCTATTCACTATAGCTAGAATCTGGAAACAACCTAAATGCCCGAGAACAGAGGACTGGCTAAAGAAACTGTGGTTCATCTACACTATGGAATACTATGCAGCTGTCAGAAAAGATGAAATTATGAAATTTACCTGCAAATGAATGGACATGGAGACTATCATGCTGAGTGAAATTAGTCAGAAGGAAAAGGATAGATATAGAATGACTGCTTTCATTAATAGGATATAAATAGATACCAGTGTTTTACTAAATGTGTGAAATGGGAATGGCAGCTTAAAACTCACCATTGAATATACACAAAGAGACTTAAGTTTTAAACTCTAAATATCTGCAGGGCTAGCCACAATGTGTAAAACAAGAGGGAGAGAGATGCAGAGACAGAGAGAGAGACAGAGAGAGAAAGAGAGGAAACAGGGCTACCTGCTGTTGAGGCAGCCTGGGGGTGGGTGGGGGGGGTGGGGTACAATGGTGATGGAAATGGGGCACTGGTGGAGGGATGGGTGCTGGAATACTGTATTACCAAGAACCAATTGTGAACACCTTTGTAATTGTATGTCTCACGGTGGTATAATAAAAAATTAAAATAAATAAATAAATAAATAAATAAAAAAGACGGCTGCGATGTAAAATTATATAAGGGGATTTATATGTTCTTGCATTAGAAAGTGAGTGTTGGGTATTAACCGGAAATTTTTTGCAATCCTGTCCTGAATCCTTTCAGTCAATCTCTCGAAACTGAAGGCCATCTTCAATAGTAATTGTATGGAATATCATTTTTATTGAGCTATATTGTTGAACATTATGTAGCCTCAATATTCTTGCTGAGTGTAGATGCATATTTTTCCACGGAAGAACACGTAACGGCCTATCACGAATACCCCTCTCCATGTTATTAACTGTATGGTTTTGGCCAAACGCTTTCCTTTCTCTAAGTCCTAGTTTTCCCCTACCAGCACCAAGAGGAAAGTACTATTCTCCTCTACCTCCCAGAGACTGTGGCAGGGTCTCAGGAGACCTCACCCCACAGAAATGGGACCCTTATATATTCTTGCAAAAAGTGGAAATGTTTGGGAGAAATTGACGGGAGAGAAGTATTTTCAGGAGCATTCAATATTCTCTCATTTGGGACAGAACTTGGCTTCTTGCCTTGGTGGGATGTCAAAATTACAAGCCTGTTTGAGCCCCTCTGTTCTTTATTTTTGACCAATTAGTCTCATTTTCTCCATAGACAAGAGGAATTGCTGTGACTTTCCTGCAGAAATGGGACTGAAATTGCTCCAAGAAAGGCCCTTTTCTTCCCTCTGGCTCCAGCGCTTTCAAACAACAATATTTAACCAACAAAAGAAGAGACCAAGTCAATCTCAGTTTTAGTGATTCCCTGGAAAGTCATCAAATAAAAACGTGAACTTTAAAATTGATCAGGATTAATTTCACTGACACTGTATCATAACATATATCTCTTCAGAGGCTCATTGGTTGGGCTGCAGATGCAAAGAAAGTAAGGGCAGAAATAAATCAGAATACAATAAGGCAATTAGACTTTTGCCATTGATAGAATACTAAAAATGTCTGATCTATCAAAGCATTAGCAAACAGAAGTAAACACCAGACTTATATTTTCATAGAAAATACCTAGAGCGGAAGATTAAAATAATAACCAAGAGCATGTGTATCAATAAATTTAATTTATAAATATGCATCGTTGCCAAAAGAGCTTCTTTTTACTTGCTGACTTGAAAAGCAACAGTGGGGGGCTGATTTATCAAGCCAAGTGCAGCTCTGCTGTGTGGCTATTCTCCTCTCCATGCATGTGTGCCCAACAGCTGAGCGCCTTCTACAAATCTGAGGTACAGTTTAGTAAGTAAAGTTATTTCCTCTTTACCTATACTCATTAGTTCCAATCTGGAATGAAACAAATATATTTATAGTGTTTTTTTCTTCACTGTTGCTGCAATTCTTTGGCTGGACATTTCAAAGTTTGCTACGTATTCCCTCATTTAATTTTGACAACTAGATTACCTAGTCGTCAACCATATATTCCCTCGTTTAATCTAGCCAATAGATATGATGATGAAGATGAAGATGATGATGATGATGATGAAGATGATGAAGATGAAGATGAAGATGATGATGATGATGATGATGATGATGATAATGATGATGATTTACCGATTGAGAAAAGTGAGAGATTGCAACCTGGGTTGTGAGGGCTTGTTTTGGTTTGGGAGGCACACCCATCAGTGCTCAGGGGATCATGGGGCGCTGGGGATTGATCTCTGGTCTTCTACATGCAAAGCATATGCTTTAACTCTTTGGGTTATCTCCCTGGTCCTTGACAACTTACTTTTAATAAACTTTAGAGTCAAGATTTAAATGTAGTACATTGTTGGTGGGAATGTCGACTTGTACAACCTTTCTGGAAAACAATATGGACATTCCTCCAAAGACTAGACATTAAGCTCCCCTTTGTCCCAGCCATACCACTCCTGGGAATATACCCTGGGAAGCCAAAAAACACACAGCGGAAACACAATCCACACTTTTATTTTCATAGCAGCACTATTCACAATAGCCAGAACCTGGAAACAACCAGTATGCCTGAGAACTGATGACTGGATAAAGAAACTGTGGTACATCTACACAATGGAATACTATGCAGCTGTCAGGAAAAATGAAGTTATGAAATTTTCCTATAAATGGATGGACATGGAAAGAATCATGTTGAGTGAAATTAGTCAGAAGGAAAGAGAGAGGCATGGAATGACGGCATTTATTTGCATGACATAAATATACCAGGTGATCTTACCAAAGGTGGTAATTGTCACAAGCTGGGGAGTCAGAGGTTAGGTAAGATAGAGAAGGGAACATGTGTGAATAAATGTTAAAAGGTCTGATACCAACATAGAACTGAGCATTAAATACAGACAAAAAATGCAAATGATGGCTTCTAAGTGTACGTAGTGCAACCCACAATGTGTAGGAGAAGGAGGAGAGAGAGAGGGAGAGAGAGAGGAGATAAAGAACTTGCCATTTAGGCTGGATGTGAGAGGGGGAGGGAATTGGGGACATGGGTGGTGGGTGATGGGCACTGGTGGAGGGGGGGGTGCTGGAACACTGTGTGACTGAAACCTCAAAGCGTGAACAACGTTGTAATTGTATATCTCATGGTGGTATAATAAAATGTTTAAAAAAAAAAGAATTGCAGAGGAAAAAAAAAAGATTTAAATGTAGGCCTGTCCAACTTCAAAATTTGTGCTTATAACCATTGTAATGTATTTAGTAAAAAAAGTGTACATCAGACGAGAAGTCTTTAGTGCCATGAAAAATACCATCATTAAAGACAAAGGGCAACCTACTTAAAGGGGGAATTATTGGCAAATCATATATTAGATCAGGGTTAATATTCAAAATTCACAAACTCATTAAACTCAACAATATAAAAACAAACTACCTGGTTAAAAAATGGGCAGAACGGCCTGGGTTTGATCCCCAGCATCCCATGTGGTCCCCGAGCACCGCCAGGAGTAATTTATGAGTGCAGAGCCAGGAGTAAACCCTGAGCATCGCCGGGTGTGGCCCAAAAAAAGCAAAAAAAAAAAAAATTACATTAGTCATTGACAATATCTTAATTAAAGTCTTTGAAGACTAAATAGTGCAATGAGGACATAAGTAAAATTGAAATATATTATGTATTGCTGGAGATGGCGGCCTCGGTACTGGAAGATGGATTCCGCGGTCCGGAGGCCCGGCACGGGCTGCAAGCACTATGACAGAGGATGTCTCCTGCAGGTGTTGCAGGTGTGGCTGCAGTGCCCAGCTGGGTCAGCAGGTGCAGACAGGAGACAGGCTTACCTACACCCAGGGGCTCTGCCCGTGGGGCGGGATCGTTGATGGTCTGACATAGAAAAAGACTTCTCTGCCTCCTGGGATGAACCCAGAGCCACGGCAGAGCCTGGCAAGTCACCCGTGGTATATTCAATAGGCCAAAAACAGTAACAAGAATGAACCTCATTCCCAACAAATGGAGACATTACTGGTGCCTGCTCGAGCAAATCGATGAACAAAGGGAGGAAAAGTGATACAAGTGATTTTAAAATATTCATAAAATATGTTGGCAAAAAAAGACCGTGAAGGTTAGAGAAAAGTTTTGGGAAGAAATCACACTAAATAAAGTGATTAATTTATTATTATTATTATTTTTTATTATTATTATTATTATTATTATTATTTTGCTTTTTGGGGTCACGCCTAGTGATGCTCAGAGGTTACTCCTGGCTCATTGCTCAGGAATTGTTCCTGGCGGTGCTCAGGGGACCTTATGGGATGTGGGGGATCAAACCCAGGTCGCCACTTGCAAGGCAAACACCCTACTTGATGTGCTATCGCTCCAGCCCCGGAATTGATTAATTTAAAGGATTTGATTTAGGAAAGTATTTCTGTATTGTGGATACAGTGAGGAGAAGAGTGGTATTAATAGAATGTCATAAGACACTGTATGCTAAAAACAAGAGGAAATAAAAATAGTGGGAGCAAAAAAAATCACACAGACAGTGCACTGATAATAAATATATATGGAAACTACTATCAGTCATCTCTTTTCCAACCTTTCTATCTTTCATTCCAATGAACACAAGGGTATGCATGAACTGGCATAACTATGTTTTGGAGTACAGTGGAATATAAATGGAAATAACAATTCCTAAATTCCTATAATAAGTCACTTCTACCACATATGATCCTTCATGTTTTTCTATTGATAATAAAAGATAAAAAACTAAAAAAAAATGGGCAGAAGATCTGAACAGAAACTTCTTCAAAGACAAACAGATGGCAAACAGGCATGTCAAAAGACATTCATCATCATTTAGTAAAAGAGAAAAGCAAATCAAATATCATGGAGATAGTATAGCACACCTGTAGAATGGTTATTATCAAAATGACAAGACACAAGTGTAGACCAGGATGAGGATAAAAGGAAGCCCAGTACACTGTTGGTGGGAGTGGAAGTTGGGGTAACCATACACAAACCTCAGAAAGTTAAAATGGTGGAGCTGGAGAGAGGAAAGCTGGTAGGATGCTGGCCCTGCAAGCAGCCAGCCCTGTTCGACCCTAGCATCCCTGTACTCATTAGCGCCCCATGTCTCACCAGGCTAAGGTGCTTGCCTTGCATGCAACTGACCCAATTTCCATCCCTCCCACCCTATGTGGTCCTTAAGCACCACCAGGAGTTATATAGACCCAACCTGTTTTACCTGCTATTTGTCGTATCTAGGGAGTCAGTGTTTTCTCTAGACTCCCAGAGATTATTTACTAGGGGGCTGAGCCAGGACTAGACCCAAAACCTTGACCTCAGATCTATGTTTGTTTCCACCCCTCCCATTATTTAAACTTACAGAACACACACACACACACAATAAAGAGAGAAAGAGAGAGGGAGGGAGGGGAAGAGAGAGAAAGGGAAAGAGAGAGAGGGAGAGAGAGAGGGAGAGAGAAGTAGTGTCAGAAAATCAAATAAGGAAAGCCCATTGATTGTGTGCATGTGTCCAAAGGGATTAAAACCCACAGTACCATTTCAGACTGGTTTTGATAATAAAGTTCCCAAATTCTACTTTCAATGTCATTTTGAACAAAAATATTTTGTTCTTAGTGCACTGTCTCTGAAAGCCAATAGTTTCTTCCCACACAGTGTCAAAACCCTCCAGTACATTATTAACATGATGGGTAATTCAATGTAAATGACCTCAGACTTTCAAAATTACTCTGCCATACATGGCACATCATGGAGGGTCGAAGGAAAAACAAGGATCGGAGATGTTATATTTTGAAAATGACAGCTTCTTTGAAGTTTGACTTTCTGTATTATAAATTCTGTGGAATAGAGATTTTCTTCTCCATTTGGCACATTTATCAGCTACATAATCTTACATGTCTTTGTATAAATTAGCAATAAAGAAATCGCAAGCACATGGTTCAGAAATGAACTCGTACTGAAAATTCCAGGCTGGAGAGTGAATACAGAGGGTTAAGGCATTTGCCCGTATGTGGTCAACCCCAGTTCTGGTCTCTGGCACTCTGCATTGGTTCCTGAGTACCACCAGGAGTAATCCCTGAGCATAGACTCAGAAGTAAGCCCTGGGCCCAAACCAAAAAATTCAATAAAATATTTGTTATATAAATGAAGGAAAAATATTTAGCCAACTTGCTAGTAATATCAGGCAAACTGAGTTTATAAAGAAATACAGTATAATTTTCAGCAGGTAATCTTTGAGTTTTCTATGTGACTCACATCAAGTCTATGTCAAAACATAAGCCTATAATTGAATATATTCCATTATATGAAGACTTTGTTGCCACCTTTTTATTCTAGTATGACACCCTTTCTTTTATGCTACTTGATTAATAATAATGTTTATCTTAAAGGAACAAAAATTTCAATTTAAAGTAGTGCTACAAATAGCATGGTGATTCAGAAAATTTAGTCCTCTCTTAGGATAAAATAAGATCAAGTGTTACAAGTGTGGCTGCAGTGCCCAGCTGCATGGGCAGGTGGCAGACAGGAAACAAAGTTTGTCTACACCCAGGGCTCTGTCTGTGAGCCCTGGATGGTTGATGATCTGACATAGAAAAAGACTGGGCCCCTGGGATGAACCCAGAGCCATTGCAGAGCCTGGCAAGCTACCCATGGTATATTTCACATGCCAAAAACAGTAACAATAATGAACCTCATCCCAACTAATGGAGATGTTACTGGCGCCCACTCAAGCAAATTGATGGACAACAGGGAGAGAAGTGACATCCTAAATCTTATCATTTAGGATATAAATCTTAAAATATCAATAATTAGGATCCCAATTACATATAATATCTTCACTGTGAATGTGAAGGAAAGACAGAAGGAATTAAAGAAACTATCCCATTCACAGTTGTGCCACAGAAAATCCAAATACCGGTGCAGTCTCAAACGCAGCTGGGGAAGCTGGAACTCCGCTTCCCCAGGCTCCAGCTGACCATGGGGCTCCCAGGAGGACAGATGGGTTTTGGGGGTGGGCCCATCACCTCTGGGGATTCCCCGGAGGCAGCTGGATGAGACTTCGCCCACCACACTAGCCACCACATTCACTGTCCGGATGCTGGGATGCTACCTCAAGACCAGATTAACAGAGCAAAACCAGTTTGAGCCCAGGTAGGCAGCTCCCAGAAGCGGGAATCACTGGGAATTCGTCAGATGGAGTCAGGGGTCGGCCCTTCCCCCCTCCATTTTGTCGGAGCCTGGGTCCAAGAGCTGCCCTGGGGTGACCAGCCATAGCGTGCAGTCTCAAACGTGGCTGGGGAAGCTGGAACTCCGCTTTCCCCAGGCTCAGCTGACCATGGGGCTCCCAGGAGGACAGATGGGTTTTGGGGGTGGGCCCATCACCTCTGGGGGGTCCCAGAGGCAGCGGAATGAGACTCGCCCACCACACTAGCCGCCACCTTCACTGTCCAGATGCTGACCATGAGGCCCCTAAGTTGTGCAGCCGCTATGCGGCCATGCGGTCCATCAAACTAGTGGAAACAGTTATGTCCTTTAATGTACTGCATTCTACGATGTGCAGGAAAGTTTGGCGGGGGAGGAGAGATAGAAAGGAGAGAAAAGACATACAGAACCCACCAAGTAGTTGAGGTGTGGGAGGGGTGAGGGGAGGTGGGGACATTGGTGATGGGAGAGGTTTGGGGGGGGGGAATGGGTGTTGGAATCCTGTAGAACCAAAACTCTACATGAGCATCTTGCAATTGTATGTCTAAAAAGTGGTGTAATAAAATTTGGGAAAAAGAAAAAAAAAAAAGAAAATCAAATACCTATGAATCAGTTTGACAAAGAATGTAAAGGATTTCTACAGAGAAAACTACAAAACATTACTTCAGGAAATAAAGAGGACCTGAGGAAATGGAGACACATTCCCTGCTCATGGATTGGAAGGATTAACATTATCAAAACGGTAGTACTCCTAGAGCTTTATATAAATTCAATGCTGTCCCTATAAAGATACCCATGATGTTCTTCAAAGAAATTGAACAAACACTTCTGAAATTTGTATGGAATAATAAACCCCCACGAATAACTAAAGCAATCATTGGGGAAAAGAAGATGGGAGATATCACTTTCCCCAACCTAGAACTCTACTACAAAGCAGTTGTAATTAAGACAGTGTGGCTTTGGTATAGAGACTGACCCGTAGACCTATGGAATAGAACTGAGTATCCTGAAACACACCCTCAAATATACAACCTCTTAATCTTCAATAAAGGGGCAAAAAAATATTAAGTGGAGCAAAGAAAGCCTCTTCAACAAATGGTGCTGGGAAAACTGGGCAGCTACATGTAAAAAAATGAACTTAGACCTCCTTCTAATGCCATGCACAAAATTCAGATCAAAATGGATTATAGATCTCAACATCAGACATGAATCTATAAGGTACAATGAAGAAAACATAGGAGAAACACTCTACGACATCGAAACTAAAAGTACCTTTAAAGACGACACACCACTGACCAAGCAAATGGAAGCAAAGATAAACAAATAGGATTATATAAAATTGAAAAGCTTCTGTACCTCAAAAGAAAAGGTAACCAAGATAAAAAGACAATCCACAGAGTGGGAAAGGATATTCACCCAATACCCATCTGACAAGGGGTTAATATCCAGGATATATCAGGCACTGGTAGCACTCCACAAAAAAAACAGCCAACCCCATCAAAAAATGGGGAGAAGAAATGAACAGAAGCTTCCAAAAGAAGAAATTTGAATGGCCAAAAGGCATATGAAAAAGTGCTCTTCATCTTTAATCATCAGGGAGATGCAAATCAAAACAACAATGAGGTACCATCTCACACCACAGAGACTGGCACACATCCAAAACAGCGAGAACAACCAGTGCTGGCGTGGATGCAGGGGGAAAAGGGAATCTCATTCACTGTTAGTGGGAGTGCCGACTGGTCCAGCCCTTTTGGAAAACAATATGGACATTCCTCTGAAAACTAGATATTGAGCTCCCATTTGATCCAGCAATACCACTCCTGGGAATATACCCTGGAGACCCAAAAACACATAGCAGAAACATTATCTGTATTTCTTTATTCATCGCTGCGCTTATTCACGATACCTAGAATCTGGAAACAACCTAAGTGCTCGAGAACAGAGGACTGGCTAAACAAATTTTGGTACATCTACATAATGGAATACTATGCAGCTGTCAGAAAAAGACAAATTATTCACCTACAAATGGATGGACATGGAGATTATCATGCTGAGTGAAATTAGTCAGAAGGAAAAGGGCAGATTTAGAATGACTGCATTCATTAATTGGATATAAATATATACCAG